>CAJGYO010000436.1:0-118306 GCA_904845875.1 Miscanthus lutarioriparius | reverse complement strand
CTTTGTAAGTGGTGAATTTGTGCAAAAATGAACAAAATTGCATCCTTGGCTTATGGCAAGTCATTTTAACGCTTTCCAACCCTTCTCATGGTCTAAGTCATAGGAAACTAGGAACGTGGGCGAACTAATTCTGATTGAACTGGTGAGCAAAGAGGTTGCAGCCGCTGGGGCGTGGGTGCCTTGCAGTCCTACCAGTTGTATTCAGAATTGGTTCCCAAGATCTTAGCCCTCGAAACTCGTTTATGAGGCGAATGGAAAACTTAGAAAATGTTTGCAAGTATAACGAGAGGATTTTTTACAAGCGTAATACTTGTATTACACATGACATATGTTACGATCATATGCCAGCCCCGAGTGAGGTCGACCCTCGCGATTTGCGAGTGGGTGTAGTCACTAAGGATCGGGGTCTGTAAGACAAAAAGCGATAAGGAAAAGTGTAAGCTTATTTTAAGGATAGAAACGACGTAGTAGCTGCTCAATGTTCCAGGCGTTGGTGAAGACCTCGCCTTTGATGGTTTTCAACCCAGTGGGCGCTGGTGAAAGTATTTCGCGATGATGTAGGGCCCTTCCTAGGGCGGGAGAGTTTGTGGTGATCCTTGTTGCTCTGCACAAGGCGGAGGACGAGGTCTCCGGCGTTGAAGGCTCGACCCGCGCACCGTCGGTACATGGTACCGCCGTAACGCTTGCTGGTACTTGGCTGAACGGAGGAGGGCGATGTCACGGGCCTCATCCAGCTGGTCCATGGCGTCTTGGTGAGATGCCTCGGCTCCCTGTTCGTCATATGCTCTGATTCTTGGCGCTCCATAGTCGAGGTCCGTCGGGAGAACGGCCTCGGAGCCGTAGATCATGAAAAAGGGTGTGTAGCCGGTGGCCCGGCTAGGAGTCGTCCTTAGGCTCCGAGCACACCGGGAGCTCAGCGAATAACGCGCGCCGAACTTGTTCAACCGGTTGAAAATTCTGGGTTTGAGGCCTTGAAGGAGCATGCCGTTTGCGCGCTCGACCTGTCCGTTCGTCCGAGGGTGCGCGACGGCTGCCCAATCGATTCGGATGTGTTGTTCATCACAGAAACGAACGAATTTCCTACCGGTGAACTGCGTGCCGTTATCTGTGATGATGGAGTTCGGTACTCCAAAGCGATGGATGATGTCGAGAAAGAACAAAACAGCTCGCTTTCGGATTTGATTGTGGATATTGGCGAGCTTCAATCCATTTTGTGAACTTGTCTATGGCGACAAGCGGTGGGTAAAAGCCTCCGGGCGCTTTTTAAGTGGCCCAACTAGGTCAAGCCCCGGACCGCGAAGGGCCACGCGTGATGGGGATCATCCGGAGAGCTGGGCGGGAGGTGCGTTTGCCGAGTGTAGTATTGGCACCCTTCGCAGTCGCGTAATTTGCTCGAAGATCGGCTACTACGGTGGGCCAATAGAAACCTCAGCCGGAATGCCTTCCCAACCAAGGTTCTTGGTGCGGCATGGTGTCCGCATGCCCCTCCGTGGATGTCGCTCAGTAGGAGTTTTCCCTGTTCGTCAGGGATACAAAGTTGCAGAATTCCGATGTGACTTCGTTTGTAGAGTTCGCCCTCTACAAGAACGAAGGATTTGGCGCGTCATGCCTTGCCGTCGTCGAACTCATCTTGTTGGTTGGTAGTACGTCGTGGAGGAGATAGTCGATGTAAAGCGTTCTCCAGTCATTGGGAGGATCGGACTCCATTGCTGGGTCTTCTTCAAGCTCCATGACCTCGGGGTCGGGAGGAACAGTTGGCGGATCGGCCTTGGGGTTGGACTAGAAGGGCCATCATCGGCTTGTTTCGACCCAGCGTAGAGCCTCATCGAGGGTTTGTGTTGGTCACTGGCGAAGACGCCTGTTGGAACTGGCTCTCGGCTGGATGCTGCTTTTGCGAGTGTATCGGCCGCTTCGTTGAGGCGCCTGGGGATATGATTGAGTTCGAGGCCGTCGAATTTGTCCTCCAGACGTCGGACCTCTTGACAGTATGCCTCCATCTTGGTATCGTGGCAGCCCGACTCTTTCATGACCTGGTTGACGACCAGCTGAGAGTCGCCCCTGACGTCAAGGCGTCGGATGCCCAGCTCGATGGCGATTCGTAGGCCGTTGATGGCGCTTCGTATATGCGAAAGATTGTTTGATGAGGGAAAATGAAGCCGAACCATGTACCTCATGTGGACCCCAAGGGGGGATGCAAAGACTAGTCCTGCTCTGGCGCCCTTCTTCATCAGCGATCCGTCGAAGTACATTATCCAGTACTCTTGATCGACGGCTGCTGGTGGCATCTGGACCTCGGTCCACTCCGCGATGAAGTCAGCCAGTGCCTGAGATTTGATCGCCGTTCGGGGGACATAAGAAATGCCCTGATCCATCAGCTCGAGTGCCCACTTTGCGGTTCTTCCCGTAGCGTCATGGCTACGAACGACCTCGCCGAGGGGGAACGACGTCACTACTGTCACGGGGTGTGACTCGAAGTAGTGGTGTAGCTTCCTTTTGGTGATGAGGACGGTGTAGAGGAGTTTCTGGATCTGGGAGTAGCGGGTTTTGGAGTCGGATAACACCTCGCTGATGAAATATACAGGGCGCTGCACCTTGAAGGCGTGCCCCTCTTCTTCTCGCTCTACTATTAAGGCGGAGCTAACCACTTGGGTGGTGGCCGATATATATAGTAGGAGAGATTCTCCATCGCATGGAGGGACTAGGACCGGCGGCTTAGTTAAAAATCGTTTAACCATGTCAAGTGCTTCCTGAGCCTCGGCTGTCCACTCGAAGCGGTCAGTTTTCTTCAGGAGTCGATAAAGGGGGAGTCCTCGTTCGCCGAGGTGTGAAATGAATCGACTGAGAGCGGCAAGGCACCCGGTGATCTGCTGAACCCCCTTTATGTTTTGGATCGGGCCCATCCTCGTGATGGCTGATATCTTCTCTGGGTTGGCTTCGCTGCCACGTTCGGAGATGATAAAGCCGAAGCGAAGATGCCCCTCGGGACCCCGAAAACACATTTTTGGGATTGAGCTTGATGCCGTTAAGCATGGAGTTTCGCAAAGGAATGCGTTCAAGGTCAGCGACAAAGTGGTCAGCCCGCTTGGATTTGACTACGATGTCGTCGACATAAGCCTCAGCAGTTAGCCGATGAGGTCTCCGGCAACTAAGCATGCAGCATGCTGATACGTTGCCCCACATTCTTCAAACTAAACGGCATTGAAGCGTAGCAAAATGATCCGAAGGCGTGATAAAAGATGTCGCGAGCTGGTCGGACTCTTTCATCGCGATCGATGGTAGCCTGAGTATGCATCCGAGAAGCAGAGGGTTTACTTTTGAGGTGGAATCGACTATTTGGTCTATTTGTGGCAAAGGAAATGGATCCTTTGGACACGCTTTGTTGAGGCCAGTATAATCAACACACATTCTCCATTTCCCGCTTTTTTTCCAAACAAGAACAGATTCGCTAACCACTCTGGGTGGTACACTTCCTTAATGAATCCTGCGGCGATGGTTTGGTTATCTCCTCGCCGATGGCCCCGCGTTTCTCCTCGTCGAAGCGGCGCGGCGTTGTTTCACCGGGCTTGGAGCCGGGAAGGATTTGGAGAGTATGCTCGGCGACCTCCCTCGGGATGCCCGGCATATCCGAGGGTTTCCACGCAAAGATGTCCTTGTTGGCGCGGAGGAAGTCGACGAGCGCTTTCCTATCGCGGAGGAGAGCGCGGTCCCGATTCGGACTTTTTGCCCTCGAGCTACTGGGATCCAAGAGGACGTCCACGGAACCCTCTGCCGATTCGAGCGATCCGGACGACTTCTTTGCGTCGGGTGTCCCTCACCGACCTCCTCCACGAGGGTGACGAGCTCTTCGGATGCGATGACCATGGATGCGTGTCCGCGACATTCGACCTCGCACTCGTAAGCGCCTGGAAGGAGGTGCCGATGGTGATGATCCCACGGGGCCCGGCATCTTCACCAGATATGTGTAATTGGGTACGGCCATGAACTTCGCGTAACATGGTCGCCCGAATGGCGTGGAAAGTCCCCGGAACCCCACTACATCGAAGGTGAGGGTCTCGATGCGGTAATTGGATCGATCCCCAAAAGTGACGGGCAGGTCAATCTGCCCTAGTGGCACGGCTTGCCTTCCCCGGTGCGACGCCATGGAAAGGTGCTCGGACGGGCGGAGCGCGTTCGGTCGACGCCCATCATCTCGTCGAAGCGTCTTGGCGTACATGATGTTGAGGCCGCTGCCCCATCCATCAATACCTTGGTGAGCCGCTTTGGACCGACGATCGGGTCGACGACAAGCGGATACCTTCCCGGTGTGGGATGGCATCCGGATGGTCGGTCCGGTCGAAGGTTATGGCGGATTCCGACCACCGGAGATAAGTGGCATAGCCGGTCGGTGATATAGACCTCTCGACGTGCGACCTTACGGGCGGCGCACGGAGTCGTGGCCGTTGATCCTCCGAAGATCATGAGGGCACCGGTCGGAGTTGGGAAGGTGTCGTCCTTCTCCTCTGTGTCGTTAGTGGTGGGAACAGGCCCCTTCCCCTGCTCCTCCTTGTTAAGGCCCCCAGCCAAGTATTTGTGCATAAGGCCGCATTCCTTGTATAGGTGCTTGGCCGGGAAGGCGTGGTTTGGGCATGGCCCCTCGAGCATTTTCTCGAAGTGGTTCGGAGTGCCCTCCGCGGGCTTTCGGCCACCTTTGCGGTCGGCAGCGGCCGCGAGTGAGTTGTCGCGCCGTTGCTTCTTATTTTTCCCTTTGGCGGGACGGTTGGAGGCGCCTTCGCTGGCGTCCTCGTCCCGCCTTGTTTTTCCGTCGGTACGATCAAAGATGGCCCCTGACCGCCTCTTCTCGAGGCGTGACTAGTGGCGATGTCCGGGTTTCCTTGGTAGTTCACGGGCCCTGCGTCCCCAGCTTGTGGACCAGAGGATTCGCAGAGTCGTTCCGACGAAAAAGGCTCCTATTACGTCGGCGTCGGCGACGTTCGGGAGCTCATTGCACTGTCGGGAAAAGCGCCGGATGTACCCGCGGAGGGTTTCATCGGCTTTCTGACGGCAGTTCTTGAGGTCCCATGGGTTTCCAGGGCGTTTGTACGTGCCCTAGAAATTACCCACGAAGATCTCAATCATATCCGCCCAACTCTGAATAGCATTGGACGGTAGGTGCTCCAGCCACGCTCGTGCTGAGTCGGCCAGGAACAGCGGGAGATTGCGAATAATGAAATTATCATCACTAGCACCACCGGCTTGACATGCAAGCCGATAGTCTTCGAGCCAAAGCCCAGGGTTTGTTTCGCCAGAATATTTAGGAATGTTCGTGGGCGGTCGATACCTTAGAGGAAACGCAGGCGTTGAGGATGTGCCGCCAAAAGGCACGAGGGCTGGCGGGGACGGGGCTTGGGCTTCGGTCCTGTTCTTTGTCGTGGCACCCGCCACGTCGGGGATGATAGCCGTGGCGCGCATCTTTTCCTCTCGTCGCCGCGTGGGCACGTCTCCGGCGTCGATGATGCTACGTCGTACGCGCGCCCGCGGCTTAAGCGTTGATGTGCTGAGGGGGACGACGGAGGGCTGCCCGCCGCCGGCGGTGTTTGGTGTCTGGATACGTCCTTGGTGGGATGCACTCGAAGGTGCGCTTGGCCGGCTGGTGTCGGGTTCGCGTCGTCGAGACAACGAACTTTCCGCCTGCTGCGCGGCTGCGCGCTCGAGCAACGTGCGAATCTCCCGATAAGCGCATCGATCCTCGGACGTCGCGGCCTCCGGGAGACCATGCAGCAAGGCGGTCGCTGCGGCGATGTTCTGGCTGGCTCGAGCAAAGTGAGGAAAGGCCCCATCGTCGGTGAGGATCCTTTGATGTACGGTGCGGGCTGCTGTGGCGCGCGCCCCCGTCTTTGCGGCGTTCAATCTCGCGATTGATGTCCGCGTATTCCCGTGCGAGCCCTTGCCCGGCCTCATCGATCTCTTGCTGACGAGCCCTTAGCTGCTCCATCCTCAGGCGAGATGGGGCTGTCCCTTCTTCCCCGGATCTGCTATTAGGATTGTTCGTAGGGGTGGCCTCTTCCCTGGAGGCGCTTTCGACATGACCCTCAGGGGTCTGCGTCATGTAGCATTCTCGGGAAGGGTGGTGGCTCCCCCTGCTGGAATCCGAGCTAGAGAGCGATACAGGCTCCTCGTTGAGGAGCTCGTAGAGGGTCTCCGTATCCCGCTCAATCGCCCCCACGAACTCAATGTCCGTGGGTGGTTGAACCACACGTAGCGCCAGAAGACGGCCAGCGGTTGCCGCAACGTTGCGGAGACCGAACGGAAACGCTGTCGGGGCGCTCCATACGGACCCTTCCGGACACATGGTGGCGTTGTGAGAGGCTTCTTTGGGTGACGGGACTCCCCGGGAGTTGCCCGGTGGACCCTCAAGCCTGAGACGGCTGAGGTTGATGGAAGGGGGAGATGGGGTGGCTGAGTGAGTCAGTGCCAGCTCTCCTTCTAGTGTGATGATGAAATCCAGGTCGCCGAAACGCACGTGTGCGCCCGGGGCCCAGGTGATTGCGTGGGTGGTCATCCGAGACCTGGTTTGGAACGCGCAAAGCCCCTACCTGGCGCGCCAACTGTCGGTGTTTCGTACAAGCACCGGCAAGTAAATTTATGGTAATGCGCGTTAGGCCCGGATGGTGCGCTAAAGGACACGAGATTTATCTTGGTTGGGCGAAAGCGTCCCTACGTCCGGTTTTCTTTGCTTGTTGTGTTATTAGCACCGTAACGATCTGTAGTAAGGGATACAAACTGCCGAGAGAGGGACTGGTCCCAAGTCTCTGATCGAAGGATTGAAAGGTGGTCAAGAGCTTCGTAGCTGCTTGAATGGGTGTGAGTGCGTTCTATTGTTTTGTCCTCTTTTTTCTTTCGTCCCCTTTGATGGAAGAAGCGCATCCCCTTTTATAGATGAAGGGGCCGGCTTTACAAGGGTAAGGGCTCCAGGACGCGTACTCTACTTAGTCTTGTGGCTCACGTCTACCTGGTCAGGTCCTCCACTCTGATGAGTGCGAAGGAAGATAAGTGTTTACAATGTTGTCGATGTCTCTGTAGGATGTCAGGTTAGTCATAGAATGCTGCCCTGCGCAGGGTATGGGCTGCAGTACAGTGGTTTTGACTTATGAGCCTCCCCCAGCCTTGCTCCGCACGCCTTCTGGTTCTCATGAGTCCTCGTTGGGAGAATGCGGGGTCGGGGTCCGGTGTAACGCCGTGGTCAAGGCCTTCTGACTGGGAGGACCTGAGGGGTCGGGAAGCGGGCGCCGCTCCCTCGGGTCCACCGTGTGGTGACGGAATACCCATCGTTCGTGGAGATAGCAAATCCTTTCCTGGAGCGTAGCGGTTGTCGTATATCTTCGTCGGGTTCCGTGTCCCAGAGCTGAAGGCGGCGCCTACAACTCTACAGGGTGAGGTGCACGCACCTGTAATACCTTTTGGGCTCTGCGGTGCCCGGAAGGGTCTAAAGCTTCAGTCCTGTCGTTCCCTGGCAGTCCTTTTCCTGCCAGGGCACAGGGTATGGTCGTTGGAGCCATGGTTGACCCGAACGTCTTGTCTCGTCCTGTACCCATCATTATGAGGGATAGATATCGATCAGGGCGAGGCTCGTTCTGGGCCGTCGGGTGAGGCTGACCCCGCCCCTCCGGGGTCAGGCGAGACGGAATTCATCCCTCAGCCCTCGGGCGAGACCGAGCCCGCCCTCAAGGCGTTGGGCGAGGCGGAGTTTATCCCTCGGCCTTCGGGCGAGACCGAGCCCGCCCTAGAGGCGTCGGGCGAGACGGAGATTAGCCTTGAGCTTTTGGGGCGAGGCAGGGTTATCCTACAAAGGCGTCGGGTGAGGCGACCCGCCCCTCCGGGTCTGGACGAGGCGGAATTCATCCTCAGCCCTCGGGCGAGACCGAGCCCGCCCTCAAGGCGTCGGGCGAGGCGGAACCGAACTCCTGTCACTCGAACAAGGGATGACATGGAGCCCTTATGCATCTAGAAGTTGTTCACGTTCGGTGGTCATCGGTTCCACCTTCTGGGGTACCCTGGTATTAGGTCCCCGACAGATCGAAAGATAATTTGATAAGGAATCCAATACGAGTGGTATCACATCAAAAGCTCTTCGGAATCAATAGGAATCGTCGAAACAAATCAGCGTCCAGAATCTACCAGGGTGCTGCGACACCGTCTTTTGGTCCTTTGGACCGTGTATCATGTTTGGGCCCATTAGGGGGCGCGTCCAGGGTAGGCGATGACCCTAAGACCTTTATAATCATACGCCGCCACCGTCATTAGGTTTTGGGTGTTTTTCTTAGATTATTCTATCAAGAACAGTTTTGTCATTCATCAGTTTGTGAGACCCCAACTTCGAGAGATTAATCATTCATCTGCAATTTGGTTGTGTTCTTTCTTGTTCTTGCTTGTGTTCTTCATTGCGCAGGCAGGGATTAGCCTTCTTGGCGACGTCAACCTGGTTCATGACTTGGTTGATTACCAGAGGAGCTGTGGTGCTAAGATTGCAGGGTTCGATCTTTCGATCTGAAGCCGGATCGGTGTGTCATTCTCCGCCACAACGATGGTTACCTTCACCTGACGGAAGATCGGGATCCCCATTTCTATTAAGTGGTAATCAGAGCTAAGGTATACTGTCAGGTTCACATTTATTCCCAAGTTTTGAGTGTTTCACCTTCGTCCCATAGTCTAGTGCCATACTTTTATTTCCTATCATAGAACCTTCCGTGCCATAGCCTTTTCATATTTTAGTTTCAGAGTCCATCGTGTTGAGTTTGTGTCTGGGTCGAGGTCTTGTTGCTGGTTAGGTCGTGTTAGAGTCTAGTTCGTGTGTTTTTTCCCATCGTTTCCATCAAATCTTTGCTGTTGTGACCAGTTTTGTGCACATTGTTCCCGTTTTATCCTCTAATTCGGAGCCAATTCTTACAACTGGTCTAGTTTTCGCATACGAACTCTGATTTTGACGTTCCATATATCAAAATCGATTAGAATTTTTTTTTGGATCCGTCCATCCCCTGTACTTTTGGGGTCGGAGATTTTTATTTTGGTCAAAAAGTGGTCACAAGATCCGAATTTCGTGGTCACAAGGTTTGTGTCGATTTTGAGCAAGTTTTCTAAAATTTCCACAGGCCACGTCTTTCACTTGTTTAATCTCATATTTTTCGTGGTTACTTATTTTGTGCTCCTAAGTAAAGGAAAAATATCAAAAAAATAAAATAAAAAATTTGAAATTTCCCAAAAAAACAACGACAACCCAAAAAATAGAAAAAAGAGAGGGGCAAAAGAGGAACAATATCTAGAGGAGCACATAGAGAAGACCAAAGTGAGCTGTGTTTGCGTGTGCTGTCTAGTTCCTTGTTTGTGTTGCTATTTCCTTCCACCATACTTGTCTTTCACACCCCTGTCACCTTGCTATCCACCATACTTGTTTGTTACACACCTGGTACTTGGAGCATTTTAGACCAGCAACAAAAATAAGTACTTTGGACTATAATTCAGCATTACTTTCTGTTACTGACTTGTGTGTCAGATATACATATTACTCTTTGTTTGCCTTCTAAGCTCCACAAATTCTTCAGATCAGTACAGAAAAATGGCTTTGCAATCTCGGTACCACTGCCTCACAGGTATCACAAACCAACCACCGATTGTACCGCCCACTGCTTGTGTTGGTAAGAACTTTGTAAGAGCTTGGTAAGACGCTTCCACTTGCTGTGAAAAGTGACACCACTGCAACCATGTAGTCATTTGGTAGGGATAACTTTCACCGTTTGTTCTTGTTTTTATGTTTACAATGGCAGGAGGTGAACAAACTAGAGATAACAATCCTAAGGGTTTCAACGAGTGTGTCAGCCAAGAGCAACTACAAGCTGTTGTAGAAGATGCCCAAAAAAGGATGAATGAGGCCGTTAGGAAGGCTGTCACTGACGCACTCATTGAACTCAACATTGGCAACAGCATGGAGAGATTGGACAAATGAATTTCCATGCTAACCGACAAGGTTACTAAGTTGGAAACCTTTGTAGTGGGCAACAACAATGACGTCTCCGGTAGCAACACCGATGGTCTCTTGCTGGAAGACACGGTGCATGATGCTGTTGGGAACATAGATCGAGCAGCCTTCCGACAAGCAAGATTACGACGACGTCTTTGCCGCAACACGACAGGTATGGGTGGTGTCCACCACCATCAAGGTAATAATCACCGTGTACCCAATGATCCTTATGCAAAGATTAAGTTCACAATACCATCTTTTTCGGGTCATTATAATGCTGATGGATATCTAGATTGGGAGATGACTGTAGAATAAAAGTTTAGCGCCCACCTTGTGCCTGAGCATCATAGAGTTCGACAAGCTACTAGTGAGTTTAAGGATTTTGCAATTATTTGGTGGAATGGGCTAGCTGCACAGGATGCTTTACCTGGTACATGGGAAGAACTTAAGGTAGCTATGCGTGATCGCTTTGTTCCTCCTTCTTATCATAGAGACTTGCGTAAGAAATTGATGCGTTTAGAACAGGGAGATAAATCTGTACAGGATTACTATGGTGAGCTCCAAAAGGGATTGATGCGTTGTAGTGTTGTGGAGGGAAACAAAGATGCCATTTGTTGTTTTTATTCGGGTTTGAGGCGTGAGATTCAGGACATTGTTGATTATAAAGAATTTAACACTATCAACCAGTTGTTTTAGTTTGCTATGCTTGCAGAAAAGGAATTGCAGGGGTGTGAACAGCAGAGCAAGAACAAGGTCAACACCACCACATACACGCCACGCTCGGCACCATCTTTGGGGCTGACCAAGCCAACCACTTTTTGGGCGCTTCCACCAGCGAGCAAGCGACCAACAGCCTCTGGAGTTTCTGCTACACCTAAGGCACCTCCCACACGACCTTCAGATTTAGGTAAAAATTCTTTGCAGGTGCCTACCAAGAGTTCCTCATCCGTTGCATAGACGGGGCGCACTTCGGGCATTTAGTGCCACCGCTGCCATGGCATTGGCCATGTGCTGAAGGACTTCCCAAGTCAACGGGCATACATTGCTACAGAAGATGGTTACATCAGCACCTCTGACATTGAGGATGAAGAAGACCAAGATACAGATGAGGAGGATGGCGAAGTCCTTGGAGACAAGGCCACGGTGTCCTATAGGAGCATCATTATACAGCGGGTGCTCAGTTCATAAGTACAGCAACCTGAGAAGCTACAACGCCATAACTTGTTCTAGATTTTCTTCGTCATCAGCAACCGTCGAGCACGTGTAATTATTGATGGAGGTAGCTGCAATAATTTGGTGAGTTCTGATTTGGTCAAGAAGCTTGGCTTGACCACACGCCCACACCCATGTCCATACCATATTCAGTGGCTAAATGATTCTGGAAAAGCAAAGGTAACACAAACTTGCAGAGTTTCATTTTCCATTGGTTCTTATGCTAATTTTGTTGATTGTGATGTGGTACCTATGCAAGCTTGTTCACTCTTATTGGGTCGTCCTTGGGAACATGATAATGATGCTACACACCATGGTAGAAGTAATAAATACACCTTTGTGCATAAAGGAAAGAAAATTACTTTGGTACCTTTGACCCCTGCTCAAATTGTACAAGCTGATAGAGAACGCACTGCTAGTTTGAATGATGTTCAATCTGAAAATCAGCAAGTTGCTAATTCTATTTTCCCACCTAAAAAGGATAAGTCTACATCTAATTCTAAAGCCAAAGGGATTAAATTGAAGGGTGGTGTTATGCTTGCAACAAAATGTGACTTTGCTGAAATTTCTGATGATGATATTTGCTATGCGTTGGTATGCAAACGAGCTATGTTTTCACTTGATGATATTGTTAGTTCGGTGCCTCCTGCTGTCACTAACCTTTTGCAGGAGTATGAGGATATTTTTCCAGCTGAGATACCCCCAGGACTACCACCTATGAGAGGGATAGAGCATCAAATCAATTTGATTCCGGGAGCAACCTTGCCCAACCGTGCTGCTTATCGAACCAATCCCGAGGAGACTAAAGAAATTCAACGGCAAGTCCAAGATCTTTTGGACCGTGGGTATGTACGTGAAAGCCTTAGTCCTTGTGCCGTTCCTGTACTTCTGGTTCCTAAGAAAGATGGAACTTGGCGTATGTGTGTTGATTGTAGAGCCATCAATAATATTACTATTCGATATAGTCATCCTATTCCTAGGCTAGACGACATGCTTGATGAGTTGTGTGGTTCTATAATTTTCACCAAGATTGACTTGCGTAGTGGCTACCATCAAATAAGAATGAAACTTGGACATGAATGGAAAACTGCGTTTAAAACCAAATTTGGGTTGTATGAGTGGTTAGTAATGTCTTTTGGTTTGACTAATGCACCTAGAACCTTCATGTGCTTAATGAATGAGGTTTTAAGAGCTTTTATTGGTCATTTTGTGGTAGTTTACTTTGATGATATATTGATTTACAACAAGTCTTTTGATGAACATATGGATCACTTACGTGCTGTTTTTAATGATTTATGTGATGCGCGTTTATTTGGTAACCTTGAGAAGTGCATCTTTTGCACGGATCGAGTCTGTTTTCTTGGCTATGTTGTAACTCCACAGGGAATTGAGGTGGACGAGATGAAAATTGAAGCCATAAAGAGCTGGCCGGTTCCCCAAACCATCACACAGGTGAGGAGTTTCTTGGTCTTGCAGGATTCTACCACCGTTTTATCAAAGATTTCAGCACCATTGTTGTCTCGTTGCATGAGTTGACGAAGAAAGGAGTGGTGTTCCATTGGGGGAAGGCACAAGAGGAGTCCTTTGACACTTTGAAGGACAAGCTTACACATGCACCATTGCTGCAACTTCCAAACTTTGGTAAGACTTTTGAGCTAGAATGTGATGCTAGTGGAGTTGGCATTGGTGGTGTTTTGATGCAAGGTGGTAAACCTGTTGCTTACTTTAGTGAAAAATTGCATGGTCCTGTTCTTTATTATTCCACGTATGATAAAGAATTGTATGCACTTGTTCGTTCTTTAGAGACGTGGCGTCATTATTTGTGGCCTAAAGAATTTGTTATTCATTCTGATCATGAATCACTTAAGTATCTTCGCTCTCAAAATAATCTAAATCGTAGGCATGCTAAATGGGTTGAATTTATTGAATCTTTTCCTTATATTATCAAACACAAGAAAGGGAAGGATAATGTGATTGCTGATGCTTTGTCTAGAAGATATACATTGTTGTCCCAACAGGATTGTCAGATTTTTGGTCTTCAATCAATTAAAGAATAATATGCGCTTGATCCTAATTTTAAGGATGTGTTGCTTAATTGTAGAGAGGGACGTACATGGAATAAGTTTATGATCAATGATGGGTTTTTGTTTAGAGCTAACCGCCTATGCATTCCAGTTGGTTCCGTTCATCTTTTGTTGTTGCAGGAGGCACATGGAGGCGGATTGATGGGACATTTTGGTGCCAAGAAGATGGAGGAGGTGCTGTCCACACACTTCTTTTGGCCTAGGATGAGGCAAGATGTGGAGCGGTATGTGGCTCGGTGTGCCACATGTCAAAAAGCTAAGTCACGGTTGAACCCACATGGTTTGTATATGCCTCTTCCTGTTCCTTCTACTCCTTGGGCTGATATATCTATGGATTTTGTGTTGGGTTTACCAAGGACTAAGAGGGGGAGGGATAGCATTTTTGTGGTGGTTGATCGTTTTTCTAAGATGGCACATTTTATTCCTTGTCATAAGAGCGACGATGCTGTTCATATTGCTGACATTTTCTTTCAAGAAATCGTTCGCTTGCATGGTATGCCTTCTACAATTGTTTCAGATCGCGATGCAAAATTCTTGAGTCATTTTTGGCGCACGTTGTGGAATAAATTGGGGACCAAGCTGCTGTTTTGTACAACATGTCATCCCCAAACTGATGTGCAAACTGAGGTTGTGAATCGAACATTGTCCACCATGTTGAGAGCAATTTTGAAGCGTAATTTGAAGATGTGGGAAGAGTGTTTGCCGCATGTGGAGTTTGCATATAACAGGGCGGAACATTCCACCACCAAGGTAAGTCCTTTTCAGGCAGTGTATGGTTTTAATCCCCATGCTCCTATTGATCTTTTGCCTTTGCCTACCACTGAGAGAATACATAGTGATGCTAGAGAGCGTGCTGATTTTATTTGTAAGTTGCACGAAACAACTAAAGCAAATATTGAAAGAATGAATGAAAAGTATAGAATTGCTAGTAGTAAAGGTAGAAAAGAAATTAAACTTGAACCGGGTGATTTGGTTTGGTTACATTTGAGAAAAGATAGATTTCCTGAGCTGCGTAAGTCTAAATTAATGCCAAGAGCAGCTGGTCCATATAAGATCATTGAGAAAATAAATGATAATGCTTACAAACTTGAGTTGCCACCCGAGTTCGGGGTTAGTCCTACCTTTAACATTGTAGATTTGAAACCTTATTTGGGACAAGAAGATGAGCTTGAGTCGAGGATGACTCCATTTCAAGTGGGGGAGGATGATGAGGACATCACTCCTTCACATGCACCTGCTGATCCTCCAACCATTATGCAAGGTCCAATGACCCAGGCTCGAATGCGTCAACTCAATTTAGAGGTGAGCTCGTTCTTAAGCGATCCTTTTTATACTTTTGAGAATAGACTACTACCTAATGATGTTATCTTGCTTAGGAATATTGGAGAGGGTCATGAAGGACTTAGAGGATGTGGTGGAGGCAAAGATGACCAGCAAGGACGTCCAACAGGAACCGGTGGCCCGGTCCAACATGATTTCGAGTCTGCCTCGGCCTTCAAGACCTGTCTGCCTTAAACTGGTCATCCAGGACGCATACGGACTTTGTTTTCGATGATCCATATATGGATGGAAAGCTAATTTGATAAGGAAGCCAATCCAAGTGGTCTCACGTCAAAATCTCTTCGGAATCAACGGGAATCGTCAAAACAACTCAGCATCCAGAATCTGCCAGGGTGCTACGACACCGTCTTTTGGTCCTTTGGACCGTGTATCATGTTTGGGCCCATTAGGGGGCGCATCCAGGGTAGGCAATGACCCTAAGACATTTATAATCATACACTGCCACTGTCATTAGGTTTTGGGGGCTTTGCTTAGATTATTCTATCAAGAACAGTTTCGTCGTTCATCGGTTTGTGAGACCCCAACTTCGAGAGATTAATAATTCAGCTGCAATTTGGTTGTGTTCTTTCTTGTTCTTGCTTGTGTTCTTCGTTGCGCAGGTAGGGATTAGCCTTCTTGGTGAGGTCAACCTGGTCCATGACTTAGTTGATTACCAGAGGAGCTGTGGTGCTAAGATTGCAGGGTTCGATCTTTCGATCTGAAGCCGGATCGGTGTGTCATTCTCCTCCACAACGATAGTTTCCTTCACCTGACGGAAGATCAGGATCCCCATTTCTATTACCGCTCGTGAACCCAGAGCGTGATGTTGAGCTGGAGGTCATCCAACGTAGATGATATGGGGCGGGCCGCCTTTGCTGAGAAGGGGTCACTACTACCGAAGGAGGGGGAGCAATGGAAGGTGTCGAGCATCGTCGGCTTTGTCGTCGTTTGTTGCGGCCTTTCTCTAGCGGGAGACGCCCCCTGCTCAGACGTCGTTGTCAGGGTTGCAGCTAATGATGATGGCGTGGTCCCTAGACGCCCCGGTAGGGATGCCGTTGTCAGGGTTATGGCTGATGACGATGGCATAGTCCCTGGACGCCCCGGCGGCGGCGCCGTTGCTAGGGTTGCGGCTGATCATGATGGCACAGTCCCTGGACGCCTCGGCGGGGGCGCCATTGTTAGGGTTGTGGCTGATCACGATGGCACAGTCCTTGAGTGCTCAAGGGATGGGATGATAGTGGCCGACGTGGTGCTCGACATTGCAGATGATGGCGCGTTCGAGGGTCCCATGGGGCGGTAGGACGTCGCCGACAGGGAGCGTGGCGCGGCGATCGTAGCAGTACTTGTAGTAGAGCTGGTCAAAAACTATAATCAAATAAGTTGTGGGGAGCCCCCGAGTGAACAATTTTTATATTTGTGAATACATTAGTCCTTTTCGTGGTGAAATAACTTTGTAAGCGATAAATTTGTGCAAAAAATGGACCACTTTTCAACTTTCGTTGTGGCAAACAGCTTTTCTCCCTCTTTTTGTAAAAGAGGTTTGAGTGCCTTCTGACCCTTCCCATAGTCAAGAACCACAAAACTTGGAGTGCGGGTGAAACAATCCTAATTTACGCTGGTGAGCAAGGAGGTTTCCCGCAGTCCTACCAGTTATACTCAGATTATGTTCCCGAAATCCTAGTCCTTACGATTTGCCATGAGAAAAGAGGGAAGGCACAGAGAATGATTGCAAGATAGACGTACTTATATCAGCCCCCAAGTGAGGTCCGACCCCTCACAATTTGTAGGGGTCGGATGTCACTAAAAGATCGGGGATCTCTGAAGACAAAAACTGATAAGAAAAAGGTACGCGCTTATTTAAGGGTAAAAACGACGTAGCTTCTCAATGTTCCAGGCATTGGTGAAGACCTCGCCGTCGATGGTTTTCAACTTGTAGGCGCCTGGCCAGATTACTTCTGCGATGATGTACGGCCCCTCCTAGGGTGGGGAGAGCTTGTGGTGGTCTTTGTTGCTCTGTACAAGGCGGAGAACAAGGTCCCCAATGTTGAAGGCTTGGTCCCGCACCCGTCAGCCGTGGTACCATCGCAACGCCTGCTAGTGTTTGGCCGAATGGAGGACGGCGATGTCACGGGCTTCGTCTAGTTGGTCCATGGCGTCTTGGTGGGATACCTTGGCTCCCTGTTCATCATATGCTCTGATTCTTGGTGCTCAGTAGTTGAGGTCCATCGGGAGGACGGCCTCGGAACCGTAGACCATGAAGAATGATGTGTAGCCGGTGGACCGACTGGGAGTTGTCCTCAGGCTCTAGAGCACCGCAGGGAGCTCATCGACCTAGCGTGCGCCGAATCTGTTCAACCGGTTGAAGATCCTAGGCTTGAGGCCTTGTAGGAGCATGCCGTTTGCACGCTCGACCTACCCATTCGTTCTGGGGTGCGCGACGGTGGCCCAATCGACCCAGATGTGTTGTTCATCATAGAATTGAATGAACTTCTTGTCGGTGAATTGTGTGCCATTGTCTGTGATGATGGAGTTTAGTACTCCAAAGCGATGGATGATGTCGAGGAAGAAAAGCACAGCTTGCTCGGATTTGATCACGGAGATTGGTCGAGCTTCGATCCATTTCGTAAACTTGTCTATGGTGACAAGCAAGTGGGTGTAGCCCCTAGGCACCTTTTTGAGAGGCCCAACTAGATCTAGACCCCAGACCATGAAGGGCCACGTTATGGGGATCATCTGGAGTGCCTGGACTGGGAGGTGGGTTTGTCGAGCGTAGTACTGGCACCCTTCGTAGGTGCGTACGATTTGCTCGGTGTCGGCTACTGTAGTGGGCCAGTAGAAGCCCTGTCTGAACGTGTTCCCAACCAGGGTTCTAGGCACGGTGTGGTGACCACAAACCCCACCATGGATGTCGCCCATCAGAAGCTTCCCCTGTTCGGTAGGGATATAGAGATGCATGATCCCGGTGTGGCTCTGTTTGTAGAGTTCGCCTTCTATAAGAACAAAGGACTTGGCCCGATGTGCGAGCCGTCGAGCTTCCATCTTATCCGTTGGTAGCGTGTCCCAGAGGAGGTAGTTGAGGTAGAGTGTTCTCCAGTTGTCCAGAGGGTCAGGCTCTATCGCTGGATCCTCTTCAAGCTCCATGACATCGGGGATGGCCGGGGCCGTTGGTTGGTCAGCCCCCAGGGCTGGATTAGGTGGGCCATCGTCGGCCCATTCTAAACCTTCGTAGTGCACCAAGGGTTTGTGTTGGTCGCTGGCGAAGATGCCCATTGGCACCGGTTCTCGGCCGGACGTCGCTTTTGCAAGTGCGTCGGCCGCCTCGTTGAGGCACCTTGGGATGTGATTGAGTTCAAGGCCGTCTAACCTGTCCTCAAGCCATTGGACCTCTTGGCGGTACGTAGCCATCTTGGTGTCATGGCAGCTTGACTCCTTCATGACTTGGTTGACAATCAGCTAGGAGTCGCCCTAGATGTCGAAGCGTCGGATGCCCAACTCGATGGCGATTCGTAGGATGTTGACGAGCGCTTCATATTCGGCCACATTATTTGATGAGGGGAAATGGAGATGAACCATGTACCTCATACGGACCCTGAGGAGTGATACGAAGACCAGCCCTACGTCGGTGCCCTTCTTCATCAGTGACCCATCGAAGTACATCGTCCAGTACTCTTGATCGACGACCGTCGGTGGTGTCTGGATCTCGGTCCATTCTGCGATGAAGTCAGCCAACACCTAGGACTTGATTGCTGCTCAGTAGGCGTATGCGATGCCTTGATCCATTAGCTCGAGTGCCGATTTTGTGGTTCTTCCCGTGGCGTCCTGGCTCTGGATGACCTCATCGAGGGGGAACGACGTCATGATCGTTACGGGATGTGACTCAAAGTAGTGATGTAGCTTCCTCTTAGTGATGAGGACGACGTATAGGAGCTTCTGGATCTAGGAGTAGTGGGTCTTGGAGTCAGACAACACCTCACTAATGAAGTACATGGGGAGTTGCACCTTGAGTGTGTGCCCCTCCTCCCCCTGCTCCACTACCAGGGCGGCACTGACTACTTGTGTAGTAGCCGCTATGTATAGTAGGAGGGGTTCTCTATCACTTGGAGGAACAAGGATCAGAGGCCTTGTCAGAAGTAGTTTGACCATGTTGAGTGCCTTCTGGGCCTCGGATGTCCACACAAAGCGGTTGGCTTTCTTTAAGAGTCGGTAAAGGGGGAGACCTCATTCGTCGAGGCACGAGATGAATCGGCTAATGGCGGCGAGGCACCCCATGATTCACTGAACCCCCTTTATGTTCTGAATTGGGCCCATCCTTGTGATGGCCGAAATCTTCTCCGGGTTGGCTTCGATGCCATGTTCGGAGATGATGAAGCCGAGCAGCATGCCCCTCGGGACCCTAAAAACACATTTTCGGGGTTGAGTTTGATGCCATTTGCCCATAGTTTCGTAAAGGTTTGCCCAAGATTGGCAACGAGGTGATCAGCCCATTTGGATTTAACTACGATGTCATCAACGTAGGCCTCGATGGTCCGCACGATGAGGTCCCTGAAGCATTTGAGAATGCATCGCTGGTACGTTGCCTCAACGTTCTTTAGACCGAACGACATTTAAACGTAGCAGAACGATTCGAAGGGGGTGATGAAAGACGTCGCGAGTTGGTCGGACTCCTTCATCACGATTTGATGGTAGCCAGAGTACGCATCAAGGAAGTAGAGGGTTTCACACCCTGAGGTAGAGTTGACTATTTGGTCTATGCATGGCAAAGGAAACGGATGCTTCGGACATGCTTTGTTGAGACCGATATAGTCAACGCACATCCTCCATTTCCTGCTCTTCTTTCGTACAAGAACGGGGTTAGCTAACCACTTTGGGTGGTGTACCTCCCTGATGAATTCGGTGGCCAATAGTTTTGCTATCTCTTCGCCGATGGCCCTGCGCTTCTCCTCGTCGAAGTGACGCAGGCGCTGTTTCACCGGTTTGGAGCCTGGATGGATTTTCAAGGTATGCTCGGCAACCTCCCTTGGAATGCCTGGCATATCCGAGGGTTTCCACGCGAAGACGTCTTTGTTGTCGTGGAGGAAGTCAATGAGCGCGCTTTCCTATTCGGAGGAGAGCGTGGTACCAACGTGTACCGTTTTGCCCTCGGAGCTGCTGGGATCTATGAGGACCCCTTTGGAGCCCTCGGCTGACTCTAACGACCCGACCAATTTCTTTGCGGCGGGTGCTTCTTTGGTGACTTCTTCTTTGAGGGCGGTGAGTTCCCCAGAGGCGACGACTGCTGTGGCATGGCCGCAGCACTCGACCTCGCACTCGTAGGCCCGCTGGAAGGAGGTGCTGACGGTGATGACCCCATGGGGGCCTGGCATCTTTAGCTTGAGGTATGTGTAGTTGGGAACGGCCATGAACTTTGTGTAGCACGGTCGTCCTAGTGTGGCATGGAAAGTTCTGGGGAACCCAACCACCTTGAAGGTGAGGGTCTCAGTCCTGTAATTGGACTAATCCCTAAAGGTGATGGGTAGATCAATCTGTCCCAGTGGCATGGCCTGTTTCTCAGGTACGATGCCATGAAAAGGAGCTCAGGTGGGGCGGAGGTTCGTCCGGTCGATGCCCATCTCATCGAGCGTCTTGGCGTACATGATGTTGAGGCCACTGCCTCCGTCCATCAGTACTTTGGTGAGCCATTTTGGGCCGATGATCGGATCGACGACCAATGGATACCTTCCTGGGTGTGGGACGGTATCGGATGGTCGGTCTGGTCGAAGGTTATGGCAGACTCTAACCACCGAAGGAAGGGAGGTGTGGCTGGTTGGGCAGTGTAGACCTCGCGGCATGTGACCTTCTGACGGCGTTTGGAGTCATAGGCCACCGATCCTCTGAAGATCATAAGGCAGCCGTTCGGCATTGGAAAGTCATCTTCCTTCTCCTCGGCATCGTCCATAGTGGGGGCATGCTCCTTCCCCTGCTCTCCCTTGTTGGAGTTTCCAGACAAGAACTTCCGCATAAAGCCGCAGTCCTTGAGTAGATGCTTTACGGGGAAGGCATGGTTTGGGCATGGCCCTTCATGCATTTTTTCAAAGTGGTTCGGAGCACCCTCCATGGGCTTCCGACCACCCTTGCGGTTAGTAGCAGCCACAAGTGAGTCCTCGCGCCGTTGCTTCTTATTCTTTCTTTTGGCGGAATGATTGGAGGCGCCTTCAGCGGTACCCACGTCCTGCCTTGCCTTGCCTTCGAGATGATCGAAGATTGCTCTGACCACCTCCTCTCCTGAGGCATGGCTGGTGGAGATGTCCAGGAGTTCCTTGGTGGTTCGCGGGCTCTTGTGTCCCAGCTTGTGAACCAAGGACTCGCAGGTCGTCCCGGACAGGACGGCTCCTATTACGTCGGCGTCGGTAATGTTAGGGAGCTCGTTGCACTGTCGAGAGAAGCACCGGATGTACTCACGGAGAGTCTCACCGGCCTTCTAATGGCAATTCTTGAGGTACCATGGGTTCCTAGGGCACTTGTATGTGCCCTAGAAGTTTCCCACAAAGATCTCCTTCGGATCTGCCCAACTCTGGATTGCGTTGGACGGCAGGTGTTCCAACCATGCCCGGGCCGAATTGGCCAAGAACAGTGAGAGGTTACGGATAACGAAGTCATCATTATTCACACCACTGGCTTGATAGGCAAGCCAATAGTCTTCAAGCCAAAGTTTGGGGTTTGTCTCCCCAGAATATTTAGGGATATTGGTGGGTGGTCGGTACCATGGTGGAAATGCAACATTGAGGATGTGTCAGCTGAAGGCCTGAGGCCCGAGCAGGCCGAGGCTCGAGCTCCAGTCCTTGCCGCTGTCGTAGCGTCTGCCATGTCGAGGACGATAGCCATGGTGGGCTCCTTCCCTTGGGTCACTGCGGGCATCGATGGTGCTGCGTGTGTTGCGGTTGTGGTCGAGACGCTGATGTACTAGGATCACAGCGCGTTGCTCGGCGCCTTGCGGTGCTTGGTGGACTGATGTGTCCTAGGCGGGATGCATTGAGAGCGTACGCTGGCTAGTGTCGAGCTCGCATCACTGAGACAACGAGCTTTCCGCCTGCTGCGCCGCCACATGCTCAAGCAGCGTGCAAATTTCATGGTGGGTCCGACGATCCTCGGGCGTTGAGGCCTCTGGTAGGCCATGGAGCAAAGCTGTTGCAGCGGTGATGTGTTGGTTCACATCGCAGGCCACAGCGCACGCGTGCCCACCGTCTCCTCGGCGTTTGATCTCTCCATCGACCTCCGCGTACTCCCGAACAAGCTATTGTCCGGCTTCGTCGATCTCCCGCTTTTGGGCTCTCAGCTGCTCCACCCCTACGTGAGGCAGGGCCACTATCCCCCTTTTAGTTGCACCATCGAGGTTTCCTGCCGGGGTAGTGTCCTCCGCGGAGACACTTTCGACGTGTCCCTCGGGGGTTTCCGCCATGAAACACTCCCGAGAGGGATCATGGTTCCCCCTGCCAGAGTCAGAGCCAGAGTCTGACCCTGGGCCCTCCGCAAGGAGGCCATGGAGGGATTCTGTGATGGTTTCGATCATCCCCATGAACTCGTTGTTCGTGGGGGACGGGATCGCGCGCTGTGCCACCAAGTGGCTAGCGGTCGCCACGACGTTGCGGAGGCCGAATGGAAATGCCATCGGGGCACTTCACACGGGATGTTCCAGGGAGAAGGTGAGGTAGCGCAGGTCCTCCCTGGATGGCTGAGGTCTGAGGGAGACACCGGGCTGACGCTCAAGCCTCCCGCAGCCAGAGCCGATGGAGGGGAGAAACTAGGTGGCGAGATGAGCCAACGCCAACTCTCCTCCCACCGTGACGATGAAATCTAGGTTGCCGAAACCCATGTGTGCGCCCAGGACCCAGCTGATTGTGTGGTTAGCCATCCGAGGCTTGATTTTGGAATGCGCAAAGGCCCCTACCTGGCGTGCCAACTGTCGGTGTTTCGAACAAACACCGGCTAGTGAATTTATAATTGTTGCGCGTTAGGCCCGAATGGTGCACTAAAGGACACAAGGTTTATACTAGTTCGGGCTAAATGTCCCTACGTCCAGTTTATTGTTGCTCGTGTTATAAGTACCAAAAATGGTTCGTAGTAAGGGGTACAAACGGTCGAGAGAGGGAGAGATCCCAAGTCTCTGGTGGAATGATCGAGAGGGTGCCAAGAACTTGGCTGTATGCATGATGTGTTATGTGTGTTGAACTAAGTTGCCAAGAGTCGGTCCCTTCAGTGGGGGGGCCTGCCCTCCCTTTTATAGACTAAGGGGCGAGCAGGGGTTACAGACGGGAGAAAGAGAAAAATACCAAAGGTATAGAAGGTCCTTTGAGGGAGCCGGGTCTTTCCTTTTTCCCTATGTCTACCGTGCTTAACATGGTAGACTGTGGCAGAGGTGGCGTGTTTGTTGGTCCTCGTAGGCCATGCCCTGGTCCCTTTTAGCAAGTGGGTGCATCCCTTCCCACGCCAGCGGACGGTGCGGCGTGCCGGAGAGCCGAGCTATGACCCCTCGGGGAGTAACCGGGGAAGTGACCATATGACCGTCACTGTAGATGATGTGAGTTTTGTTTTGGACCGTAGTGGCTGTCGTATGCCTGTGTTAGTATCTACGCCCGAGGGCTGAAGGCGGCGCCTACTACACTGTGGGACAAAAGTCAGCGCCCACAACACTATTCAGGCCCTGTTATGATGGAAAGGGCCTTAAAGAGCCCGTCCCATCGTATTCTGATGGTACCTTCCTGCAGGCACACAGGGCATGGCCCTCGAGGCCACGGTTGACTCGAATGTCCCGTCATACCCTGTGTTCATCCCTATGATGGATCGGGGTGTGGTCGTCGAGCGAGGTAGAGCTGGCCCTCCACCATAGGGCGAGGCGGAGCTGTCCCTTAGCCATCGGGCGAGGCCGAGCCTACCCATGGGCATCGGGCGAGGTGGAGCTGGCCCTCAACCGTCGGGCGGGCAAAGCTGAGCCTGCCCACGGGCATTGGGCGAGGCGGAGCTGGCCCTCAGCCGTCGGACGAGGCTGAGCCTACCCACGGGCATCGGGAGAGGCCGAGCTGGCCCTCAGCCGTCGGGCGGGGCGGAGTCCAGCCCTTAGCCCTCGGACGAGGCGAAGCCTAGCCCTCAGCGGTTGGGCGAAGCGAAACTAGCCCTCAGTGGTCGGGTGAGGCGGAACCAATCTCCCGTCATTTGGGCAAGAAGCACAGTAGTGTTTTTGTTCGACCGGGAGTGTTAACGTTCGATGGTTATTAGTTCCACCTCATTGGGTACCCTAGTATTAGGTTCCTGACACTAGGAGCTCTCCAAATGGTGCTAAGTAGGCTGCTCCCATCTAGCATATCTAGGTTGGGAAGACCCCGGCTAGTCCCAACCTAAATGCACAGGATGATGAACCTAGGAAGGTCCTGCCTCCTCGAATCCTCTATAGCTAGTGTAGGCAGGGCCTTCTGGGATAGGATCATCTCCATGATATCCAGGCTATGGGCTGCGTGTGATCCTCGCTGATGCACTCCGGCAAGGTGCATCTTCCTTCCTCTACAGGTCAAAAACAAGAGAATCCACCACATATAAATAGAGGTTCCGGTTGGGTAACATGATCTCGGTTGTGTAATCTACATACATCATAACTAATTTCCCATCTCTCCCCTTTTTTAGTATGTGAGCATGATTAAAATAATTATAATCTATTAACCAACGGGGAGTATCAATGTATGTGATAGAAGCATCCTCTAGCAATCCCAGATTCTTAGCTAAGCGGGTAACTAGAGAGGTGCACCCAACATCTCCCTTCAAACCAGGAATTTCTAGCCAATGATCCATCATTAATTTAATAGGTGAAACCTTCTTCCTCTTTATCATGGTGTTGGTGGTCAATAATGATAACATTTGACAGCCAATTATTATCCAAAATAGGAGAAATGAACATACTTTTGACACATATGCATATGCTATTAACCTATTTCCACTTGTATTGGAGAAAACATGTTTTGCAGGGCTCATATTCAAATACAAGTGAAAAAACAAGCAAAAGGCGTAATTCAAGAAGCGTAAAGCAAAAATGCATAAAGCTAAATAAATGAAGAAACCCATCTACACGTTTTATCTAGGCAGAACACCACCAAGGACGTGACCCAGGCCAAACCAGAAGCCCACCAGAGCAAGGCGGTGGCGAGAGGAGGAGCCCAGGGTGTGGCCACACCGCCCCTAGCTCGTCTCAATCCCACTTTGCTCTGGCGGTTGCATGCCACCATGCATAGGCAGTTCATGGGTGTTTCCTATTTTTCCCACACCAAACCATCCTCACTCCACTATATAAGCAAGGGTGGAGATCATATGCAAGACACACCTCATTTGGAGCTACCCTACCCTCTCTACTTGTATCCTTAGCTTAGTTCTAAGCTTTTAGTGTTAGTTTGGAGCAAGGCTAAAGCTACAAGGACAGCTTGTCTCCTTGGAAGAAGAGCTACTCGGTATGGAAATTTCTATAAATAGTTCTTCCAAGTTTGAGCTCTCACATCAATTATATAGCAATGCATATGAACTAGAGTATAATTTTCATGTTATGATCATGATGTATGAACTAGTATATAGTTTATGTGTTATGATCCCAACATGTCTAACTTTAAGCTTAATCATTCATATGATTCGTATGAGTAGAAGTAGAGCTAGGGTTGGGGTGGCGGTTCGTTGTTCCTTCGGGGTTGCCTATATCCTTGCTTGTCAATCTGTAGGGTTAGCGTCCTGGGGGGTATAGGTAGATTCCTTGTACATGGGTGTGGTGCTCAGGTACACTGCAGGTGGTGATAGCCCTGTCTGTCCCTCGTATTCCCCCACGTTCGGGTATTGTGTAGGAGTTTTCAAGTCTCTTGCGCTTGCTGGCAAACCAGTGCTCGGAGATCTCCCCGTTCATCCCAAGCTTAGTTCTATCTCTAGTCATATAGGTTGTATGACCATTCACTGTTCTTTGCACGGCTGTATTAGAAATGCTGGCTCCACATAGGAATATTCTTTTATTCTTTATTTCTCTTTTATCCTTGAGGGTAGCCCATATGTGTGTCCACTATCCACAAAATACCATTTCTACCCCTGTTATGAACTATGGTCCACTATGCAAGTATGTCATCATGTTTATGTCTATGCTAGAATATTCATACCTTGCCCTCCTTTGGGAAAATATAAATAACGGTACCCTAAATACTTTCGGGTGAAATGCTACAACGATAGCTCCGTACGCTTGCGAATAATGTCTGTAATCTTTAAGGACTATCGTAGTTGGTGTTCCTTGATGGCATTGCTAAGATTAACTCAATCTTAGTAATGGTGTTAAGAAATACCAAGTGGCATTTCTAGCGCCGTTGCTGGTGATGGACTTAAAACCTCTTCACTTGGTGATTGCATGAAGAAATCCCAACACATGGTGTAGAGCAATTTTAATTCATCATTTCTGACAGTACAAAAGTCACTCCTAGGGAAAAGTGAGAACCCTAACCATTTGTGCATAAAACGCAAGGTGGGATGGTGGATGTCATTAGTGCGTGGGCAGTAGCAGACTATTTCCTTAGAAATCTCCCGCCAAAACTTTTTCCTATCAAAATCTTGAATTGCAAAATCTACATCTAGTATGCACTATGAATGGAATCCTAGAAGTTCACTAAAGTTCTTCCAAGGGATAGAAAATTATTTCCCAAAGAGCCTGAATGAAACTTCTAAGTCGGTAGGTTGCAATGTGCACAAGGATTCAATAGTTAAAAGTTTGCACCCCTGCTCATCAATGTGCCAGGCATTTTCCCATCCTACAGTCTTAAAGATCAGATCGAATTCAGAATTCATATGTGTGGCCTGGAGCAGAGCTGGATCATAGGTTGGAGTAAGGACGAAATCCTTGTTCTTCAACTTTTTTTATACGTCCTTCCCTCGGTCCCCTCGGAGCTTCAGCTGCTTTTCTTGAAGTAGAACGTTCTTCTTTGCAGGGGCAACTCGGGATGTCTGTCCAACAGCGGGGGACGGAGGGTTGACATCCATATCGGCACTCGCTCGGGATGATGAACTTCTTGTTGAACGGAACAAGGCCGCCCGCTTAATCTTGCCTAGCAACTTGATCATTTTTCAAGTTACCTCCCGGCGAGGGTTCGGGATTTTTAAGTCCTCTAAATCGGACTTCTCCGCTCGAATTTGTTCTTTGGGTGCATTAGTCGGTCCCGGAGATGGAGACCTTAATGGCTGCACTTTCTTTTCACACCACTCCAAATTAGAGCATTGTTCCGGTCTTGGCTTGAAGGCGAATCGCTCTTCCTTTCCATTCATATGGAATTTAATTTCTCTGGCTCTGACATCAATGTGAGCATTTGTAGTGCTCATGAAGGGTCTCCCAAGAATGAGGGGTGTTTTCATGTCTTCCTGCATGTCAAGTACTACAAAATCTATGGGAATGAAAAAAATTCGTATTTTTACCGGAATATTTTCAGTGACTCCCGCAGGGTAGTGGACTGATTGGTCGGCTAGATGCAAACACATTGATGTTTGCATAAGTGTTGAATAGTTGAGCTTGTCGAAGACCTTTTTAGGCATGACACTAACACTTGCTCCAAGATCACATAACGCATTCTAGAAGTTCTGGTTTCTGATCGAACAATCAATAGTGGGACATCCTGGATCCTTCTTCTTGATAGGTGAAGTATTTAGGATGGCCGCACTACACTCCGTTAACTTGATTACCTCAGTGGAAGGCAGTGGTCTTTTGTTGTTGAGGATGTCTCTGAGATACTTCACATAGGTAGGTACCAGCATGGCATCTAGCAACGAAATATTGATGTATAACTTTTGAATTACCTCTACGAACTTACCAAACTGCTTATCCATTTTGGCTTTCTAATTTCTGCATGGAAACGGTAGGAGGGTCATGTCAAGAAAATCTTGTTGTAACTCTCGCTTGTGTGGACCAAATTCTTCAACTTTATCGGTTGTTTTCTCCTCTTCCTGCACTACCACTGGTGTCTTACCTGTCCTTGTCGGATATGGTGGATCATGAGTAGACTTGCCACCTCTTGTAGTTATGGCGTTTATCTTCTCAAGGTTAGTAGCAACAGGCAGAACAGCAGCCAACTGGGCTAATTGAGATTCTATATTTCTATTATAGCTAAGTTGGTCTTTTATAGCAGAAGAAAAACTATCCATTTTAGTGTTTATGCTTTCTAGGACCTTATCATTAAAAGCAAGCTTCTTAGAAATATTCTCATTAATCCTAGCTTGTTCTAAGATCAGGTCTCTCAAGGATGATTGTTTAGGAGTATTATAGTTATTACCTAGGTACTTACCTTGGTAAGTCGACTATTGTTGTTGATTCCACCCTTATCTCTATTGTTGTGGAGCAAAGTTGTTGACAATGATGTTTGCATCCTCCTGATATTTAGGGAATTCAACCCCCAAATATTCTCCACATACATTCTGAGCATTGAATGCATCTTGAATAGCTTGACGATCTTTCTTGTAATTGGCTCGCTGGTCAATCCAATTCAACAATGTGTCCATCTTGGTTGACAATGCACACGTCTCTTCTGGTACTTCTTCACTCTTATTGCATGATTGAATGTTGCATGATGACTAGCCTTGATTAGAGGCTATCTTTTCTATAAGAGTTTTAGCTTTTCCAAGGGTTAGTGACATTAATGATCCTCCAGCGGTGGCATCGAGTTGTTCATGAGCTCTTTGAGTTAATCCATGGTAGAAAGTTTGCATGAGCAACCAATCTTCCATCCCATGATGAGGACAATCTAAAATGTATTCTTGAAAACGTTCCTATGCTTCTAGAATGGTTTCTCCTTTCTGTTGTTGGAAGTTTGAAGTCTTTCTTCTTAAGGCATTGGTCTTACCTACAGGGAAGAACTTTTCTAGAAAGGCCTTTGAACATCTTGTCCAAGTGTTGATGTGATCTTTGTTGATATAGAACCACTGCTTCGCTCTTCCCACTAGTGAGAATGGAAATAGGTGGAGTAGTATGATGTCCTGAGCAACGTCCTTGATGACGACTGTGCTGCTAATCTCTAGAAAATTCTAAAGGTGAGCACTAGCATCTTCATGTGCCTCCACTAAATGGGGTAGCTTGCACCATGTTGATGTGCCTTAGCTTGAGCTCAAACTCAAGGTTATTGGTTTTGAGTGTTGGTCCAGTGCGGATGTTCTCACTACTTGGAGCTGACAATTCACATAGAGTCTTCTTAGCCATGACTTCAGGAACTGGTGTTGAGCTTCCTCTTGATTTGGCCCAAGTACCCCCTGATGTGTTTGTATAGGAACTTTTAGTACCCTCAATCAAGCAAGAAATCTCCACACCCTCTAGTACTCTGACTCCTAATGTCTAGGTACTAGTGGTTAACCCGGCAAGGACCCAAGTCTTTATTGACTATATCTGAGATAACAAATTGCCCAACTACAAGGTAGAAGCAGAACAGATCACACGCAGAAGCAAGAATTACGTCCTAGTCAGAGACAGACTATACCGATGGGGCGCATCATCTGGTGTTCTCCTTAAATGCATCACATTTGAAGAAGGGCAGCTGATTTTAGAAGAAATCCATTATGGGTGCTGTGGGAATCATGCAGCCACTCGGACCTTAGTTGGCAAGGCCTTCAGATCTAGGTACTATTGGCCTATAGCACTTAAAGATGCAGAAGAGCTTGTACAATGTTGTATGGGCTACCATTTTTTGCTAAGCAGGCTCACATCCTAGCCCACAACCTCATCTGCATCCCTCCATCATGGCCTTTTTCATGTTGGGGGATCGACATGGTGGGACCCCTCAAACGGGCACCGGGTGGCTTTGAATACATCTACGTGGCTATTGACAAGTTTACCAAGTGGATAGAGTACAAGCCACTCATCAAATTCAATGCTACAAAGGCTATCGAGTTCATGCAAGATATCATGTACTGGTTTGGTATGCCTAATTGGATCATTATAGATCTCGGCTCACCCTTTAAAGCTATCGAGTTCAGAAGTTGGGCTCAAGATTGCGGCATCAGCGTCGACTATGCCTCAGTAGTTCATCCTCAAGCAAAATGGCCAAGTACAATAGGCCAATAGGCTACTCCTAGCTGGACTCAAGCCTAGGCTATACGATGAGCTCAAAGACTTCGGCAGCAAGTGGATATACGAGTTACCCAAGGTAGTATAGGGATTGTGCACTCAGCAAGCAGAGCAACAGGGTACTCTCCTTTTTTCCTGGTTTATGGCTCGGAGGTCATCTTACCAGCGGATCTGATATGGAACTCTCCTAGGGTTGAACAGTATAATGAAAGCGAAGCAGATGAAACCCGGTGGCTAGAAATCAACAGTGCCGAAGAAGTCAAGCTTAATGCACTTTTCTAGTCTACCAGATACCTGCAAGGCCTACGACATCACTATGACAAGAACGTACACCCTCATACTTTTCAAGTCAGAGATCTAGTCCTCAGATGTATTCAAAACACAATGGGATGACACAAGCTACTCAGTCCCTGGGAAGGCCCTTTCATCGTCCCCAAAGTTACTCATCCAGGTTCCTTCGAGTTAGTCATAGAGGATGGCGACCCAGTGCCTAACTCCTAGAATATTGACTAGCTATGGAGATTTTGTGCTTAATAAGTAGTGTCTTTTATACAAGTAAAGTCAGAGTTCTAGTGTCTGTACTTAAGATTCTCAATTATTAATACAGAGTCAATGTTCTTTGCTAGATTCATCTGTCATTTTACTTCTCACAATCTACACAACTTTGCAGTTGTCCCTCTCTGTTAAAGTAATAAACGAAATACACAGCCAACTACTTTCATGGCTATACATCTCTTAAATAATTAAAACCACTCAAACATAGTTTTTCATCTGTATACCGAGTACTATGCTATATTACACGAGATACGCCTCCTACCCGGATGGCTTACATCTCCTTGGCCGGGAGCCAATTACTAACATTTAGTTTAATTATCACCTGTCGTTCAGGGTAGGGTGAATCCTAGAAGCAAGTAACCTAATTCGTTGGCTACTAATGGGATCCTAACATCAAACAATTGTAACATGGGTTCCTTGAACAAGTGACTTTGAGCACTTAACATCAACATAAAAGTCTGACATCATTTTAATCACAGCGACCATGTTGATCCCCTTTTTGCCTAGCTAACTCAGTCGTATTCGCCTTTTGCAAGGGCTCGCCAAGACTATAGCCTATACACATCACAAACTTATCTAAAAGATTACCCGTCTTAAATGTGTCAAGTACTCTGACAAGATGGATTATATTTGCAAAATCACACAGACTAAGTTCTAAGCCTGTATAAATAAAAAGAGCTTAAGTTTCATTACATAGTGCCCACCTAGCACACATGATTCACAAGTTCTACCAAGATTACATTAGCCTACTGATCAGGCCCGTCCATGTTAAAATCTAAGGCATCGGTGATGATGGTGGCAAGGCCATCAACATGCTCCTCAACCCATTCTACGGTGGCAAGGTGGTCTCCATCATCATACTCCACCGTCAGCTGGTTCAGGTCGACAGCAGGATATAGTACTCAGAGGGTGCCAAGCACATGCTTAACGCAGAGCTTGGCAGCCCCATGCACATATCCCTTGAAGAGGTTCGAGATGTCCTTTACCACATCCATCCACCTCCTTGTACCCGCATCCTCTGGCTTGCGGAACAGGTCAGCAAGTGGCTTGATGGCGTTCCATAACTCGTCCTGCTCCAACTGCACAACCTCCAGCTAGGCCATCATGTCATTGACCGATTTCATTGCCTGCATCAAATCACAGTCAGTGTTGGCATTTCTTAACGCAATCACCAAGTGGGGAGGGTTCAGGTCCATCACTGGTAACGGCGCCAGAAAAGCCAGTTGGTATTTCATTCACCATTATTAAGATTGAGTTCATCTTACCAACGCTGTTAGAAAACACCAACTATGATAGTCCTTAAGATTATAGACAATTCCGCAAGCATACGGATCTATCATTGTAGCATTTCACCCAGAAGTATTCAGGGTATCGTTATTTATATTTTCCCAAAGGAGGGCAAGGTATGAATATACTAGCATAGACATAACCATGATGACATACCTGTATAGCAAACCATAATTCATGATAGGGGTAAAAACGATATTCAAGGATAGTGGACACACATCTAGGTCTACCTCAAGGATAAAAGGAAAATAAAGAATAAAAGAATAATCCTAGGTGGAGCAGGCATGTTCTAATATAGCCTTGCAAAGAATAGTTGATAATCATACAACAAATATGGTTAGAGCTAGAACTAAGTGTGAGATAGGTTGGGAGGCCATCGAGTACTGGTCTGCCAGCATCCTCATGTGACAATTTAGACTCCTACACCCTAGACGAATGTGGGGGATTACAAAGGATAGACAGGGTTGTCACCACCTGCCGCCTATCCCTCAACCATGGAAAGGGAAATGTATTCATCTACTCCTATGTACCCGAGCACCACACTCGACTACACAGAAACTACCCATACGCCCCGAGACTCCAACCCTATGGATTGACAAGCAAGGATATGGGCACACCCAAAGGCACGATGAACCGCTACCTCAACCCTAGCTCTAGTTCTACTTATATCCGTTATATGAATGATTAAGCTTATAGTTGAACATGTTAAGATCATCACATACAAACTATATACTAGTTCATATATCATGATTATAACATGAAAACTATACTCTATTCATATGCAATGCTATATAAATGAAATGAGAGCTTGAACTTGGAAGAACTATTTATGAAATTATTCATACTGAGTAGCACTTTTTCCAAGGAGACAAGCTCTCGATAGCTTTGCTTTTGCTCCAAAAACTACTAAAGATCTAAGAACTAAGCTAAGAGACTAGAGGTGGTAGTGAGGTAGACTCCAAATGGTTGTGTGTGTTGAAGGTGAGCACCTTCTCTTCTTATATAGTGATCCATGGTTGGTTTGGTACAATTAAATTAGGAAACAACCATGGACCGACGTAGCATGGTGGCATGCAACCGCCAGAGGAAGCCAGGCCCAGGTGGTAGAGCCTAGGGTACGGCCGCACCCCTGGTGCGCCCGCACCCAGGCGGAGCCACCCCGCGACCACCTTCGTGTGGTTGGTTCTTGCCTGGGCCTAGGCTCCTCCTACGTCGGTGCTCGGCCCAAATTCAGCAGTTTGAGTGGGCTTTTGCTTGTTTTTCTATTTGCGCCTTTCTGGAATGCGCGTTCTGCTTTGCGCTTTCTTCTACTTTTTGCATATTTTCCACTTGATTTGGAGATGTGTCCTGCAAAACATGTTTTCTCGAATACAAATGGAACTAGGTCAATAGTATATGCATATGTGCTAAAAATGTGTTAGTTTCTCCTATTTTGGACTATAATTGGTGGTCGAATGTTGTCGTTAGTGACCGCCAACAGTCAGCCCCATGCCTTATCTGCTTGGCACGAGCGAGTTCTTCACTTGCCCGTTGAGTTACCTCTTTGGCCTAGTTGTGCTAAGTTCTTAGGGCCTTGTTCAGCTCCTTTACCGAGCCATCCAGTTGCCAGGTTCTCACTTGCTCCTCTGCCGCAAAAGAAAGACAAGTGACTATTATTATACACTCTGGGTACTACGAGCAATAGAACTACAGAGAAGTCAAGCAAGATTTTTTACCTTTTAGCTTTTTATCGAAGAGCTCTGTCTTCTCCGTCATCTTTAGAAAGGATTCAAAGGCGTCATTCTTCCTAGTCTCAGCAGCTTCCTTATGGCGCTTATCCTCGCCAATCTGGGAGCAGAGGATTGACAAGGCCTCCCCGTGATGCTGCTTGGCAGACTCCAACTCGGCCTCCTTCTAGGCCTTCTCCTCCCTTAGGTTGGTTAGCTCCGCCTAGATCTTGTAGACTTTGGCAGAAGCCCTTAGCTCCGCACCCTGAGCATAAGACTGCTCTCGGAATAAGAACGTGAAATAACAAAGCAGAAAAACGACAAAATATAACTACTTACCCGTAGCTAGTTGTCAAAGACTGAGGCCCAGGTTAGTAACCCAGACCATGACCACATAAACCTAGAGAACTCCGAGCTGTACGCCTGGAGTTGGGTTCCTGGCTCAGTCACCAGGATAATAACATCCTCCTCTAGGGCCGGAGCGCTCGTCATCGGTGTTTCTGGCTGAGGGGCACCCGGCGTAGCAACATCACCCACTGCGCTCCGCTCCACCTCTTCCATGGTGGTCTCCACGGGCACTCCCCTAGCAATTGGTGTACTTCTTCCTCTCTAGGCGCTGCAATTTGGGGCTACAGCACCTCCTCTCCTCCTGTGGTACTTGGCTCCACAGTCTGCTCTACTCACCACCAGCAGGATCAGGACCCTCCGTCTGCGATGCTTCCACCGACTTGGGAGGTGATGTGGGCCTATCCTCCTAGCCTCCCTCCACCCGGTCACCACCAGAACGAGGGCTCTCCTCCACCCAGGCCTCCTCATTGTGCACTCGGGCGCTAGGCGCTTCGGGCACCCTGACAGGCAGACAAATGAGAACAAGGAAGCAGAAGTTAATGTTACATCAAAGGTATCTGAGTACTTACTTGGAACTAGATTTCTTCCTAAGGGTGGGCCTACCTAGTGACATTCCGCTGAGAGTGTGACCCAACCCTCCACTTGGGACGGGTGCTATTGGTATTTATTAACATGTCACTTGTTCAAAGTACTTAGCCACCTATTATAAACCTCTATCCCTAACTTTACTAAGTTGTCATCCCTAGTGATTATGCCAGAGATATGTATTGGTACTACATAGTATTACTACTAGAATAACACTAAGTAGTTCTTTATTAATGCAAGTGACTAGAGAGAATATAAATCTATGAATACAAAGTATCTGCAAGCGCACGGATAATTATACCATTGTAGCATTTTACCCGAGAGTATTCCAGGTATCATTATTTATATTTTTACCACTGGGAAGGTCTAGCATGGATATGTATTGTTAACTTATACTATTGAAGGAGAAAAAAACCATAGCCAATACTCTACTCATAACAGGAACAAGTCATAGAATAAGATATAAATAAATGATAAGTATTGACAGGGATAAATCACTCAGAGCACTCCTTTAGTATTAGCATGGTTAGATAGAATATTAGAGGAATAATTCCTAAGTCATCCTTAATTACAAGTCAAAGCATACATTTGATTAGTGTAATTACATCTAGTAATCATGGCTAAGATCATCATTATATCTACACAGAAGGGATATTACTAAGGAAGATTGAGGGAAGAGCTCGTTCTACCTTCGTAATCGGACCCTACGTGCGCCTATATTCGAGGAGTGGACTATAAAGGACTCAATGGGAGTGTCACATCCGCGATCTACCACATGACCCAGAATATAGGGTGTATCCGCAAGTAAACAATGTATAAGCACCACGCTTACATAATGTCGACCACTCACCCAGTGTACATTAGAGTGAGCGCTATATGAACTTATGCATAAACACAATGATAAACTAGCTATACTAGATATATAATCAAAGTAGATGATGAACATCATAATGAAGAACATGAATCAGATGAATATTGATATTGTCATAACAATTGTATCTAACATATAAAAACAATGGAGAACAATAGAGAGAGGGGTACAAGAGTTTATACGAAACCACACTCTAGACAAGGTCGAGAATCCAAGCGAAGTCCTGCTTGCCTCCCTCTAGATCAAACCTAACTAGCTATGCTATGGAGGAGCTCTAAGGAGATTAGGGTTTCTATCCAATGACTTGATGACTTCTGATCTGATTCTGAATTAGCCAGGGGCTAGGGTCTGGTTATATAGTTCTAGGGGAGAAACGTGAGCCCTTGGATCAAAATGACTTAAGCAATGGCCTAGATGCATCCTCAAAGGCGGTGGGAGAACCAACGTAGAAGCTCATTGATAGGTGGGACCCATAGGGGCTAGCCGGCCTATAGGTAGGGCCGGCCGCCCCACCTGGCGGTAGCTCACCCTTTGCTTCGGTGACGTGGCTTCTGGATGCTTCTAAAATCTTCCCACGTAGGTGCCATGGTGGAATTCCATATTTTCCTTTGACGTTTAGGTCCTCTTTGGTCGTTTTCAGATTAAACCCTACTAGAAACACAGATTCACCAAAACTTGTGGAATTTGTTAGTTTAGACCCCTAGACCTTCGTTGGTGATTATATTTATGCCCTTATACATGTTTATTTGATGGTTTATATTGGTTGTTAACAACCATCAACAACTCCCCCAAGCTTACTTTTTGCTAGTTCCTTAGGAAAAACTAAACTTAACTAAGAGTATAAAGATTTAAAAACATTGTAGCAACTCCTCAAAAGTACTCATGCATTCAAACAAGAATTCTCCTCCTGGGTAGAATAAACCGATCTGACTTTCAAACTTACCCATATTTCCTTCAACCATGGGGCTTGTAGCCTTCACTTGGGTTTTGAGCAATTGAAAGATAGAACAATCAAGTCAAGCACTATGTCTCTAATTCTTTGCTCAACCAATATTCTAGAGTTTTTATAAGTTTTCAAAATAAAACTCAGAGCTCTTCCATGTATGGCACTCTCAAGTCTCTCAATATCTATAAAAGACTATAAATTTGAGGCAAATCACTGTGCATCATTGTTCATCCGACACGCCCCAGACTCAGATCCCTGTAGATCAGCAGTAACGGGTACCGGGCCCGCTAGGAACAGTACTAGATCCGCGATGAACAGTACAAACCCAATAAGGAACAGTGCCTACCTGACAAAAAAATCTTTTTTCGCCATCCTTCCCACGCGAAGCGTGGGCACCCAAGATGAACAGTACCAACCCGATAAAAAAAATCGCCATCCTTCCCACGCGAAGCGTGGGCACCCCCACTAGTTTATAGTATTTGTGGATCCTTACCAAGGCAATAACAATGTTATGCCTTTCTTTCCCTATATCTAAAGCTTATGTGGGGTTCATAGGTAGGGAGAAGACATAAAAGAGCATACTTGCAATACATGTATTGTAAAGTCCAACAATGGATCCAAAGAGAGTTAAGTCATACAATCAAATCAAGATGTGCATGTATGTGGATGTATAGTCGATATATGGTGGCTAATCCTAATTCTACTATGCTCCTTGAAAACATATCTCTCTTCTTGAAACTTGGAAACAACTTTGTAAGGACACAGGGGCTATCTTATTCATCTCACTTTTTTCAAGCGGACATCTAAGTACCCATTGTTTTAATAACTCAGACACTTGTCCATTTTTTCAACTCTCTTCTCTTTTTCTCTTTTTTTCGTGAATAACTTTTGTATAGCCCCATGTCTCTTTTCTGCAACAAAACTTTTGAGAGATAGCAACAAGAACTTGGAGCATTTAGCTGATGGATATCCTCTATGGCATATTTTTGGTGTTTACTCTCAGTGTAGGAGCAAAACATTTTTGGGTGGAACTAGATGGAATGGCATGTTGTCACACCTACCCCTAGTGTAGGAGTAGTGCATATGTGGGTGGTGTGTACGTGATCTTGATTTTAAGAGCATGACAAACCTCTCATAAGGCATCAACAAAGCTTGACTAAACTCAATGAAAAACAAGCAGCATATATGAGTGAAAGTTTTTTCCTAATCTAAATTTCATATATGGCTTTGGTAGGAATTTAAGCTTTGTCATACTGGAGCTCATCATGTAAGATTTTCATATTTTTCAAAAGATAAATTTCCAGAACTTAGTATCACTAGGAACAGGATAAATAGCAGCTCAGACTTTCTCATATCATATCCGTCAATTACCTAGACTTAGATCAAGCATATGCTACCCACGAGTTTCAAGTTTAGAGTAAATTCTTATATCAAAACAGTCATATCCAAAACTCGGGAGAATTCAAGGTTGAAAACTAGGTACTTAAAAGGAATCACAATAGAGCAACTAGTCATCATTTCCATTGCAAGAAACTATCCTCATAGTCCATTTATTTAACTCCTATACACTAGACACATACTTTTTATTTTGTTTCTCCATTTTTAAGATCACACCTTAATACTATATATAAGACAAATTTTTGTTTTGCTTTTGTTTGTTATTCACCTTTTTATGACTAACAAATTCATGGAAGACTCAAAAATAGTAAAGCTAAAAAGGGAAAGAAATACTTAGCTAGATAAATGGGGGATGCTCCTCCCCCAAGCTGGATGTTGTCATGTTCTCTCTTTCATCCTTCCAGAAGTAGGGTTCCTTATGCAGCGGATGAGGCAGCAGTTCAGGAATAGGTACTTCGGATGGATGGCTTTACTCTTGATCATCCTACAAAATATTCCAACAAGAACATCAAAACTCGTGGCACAGATTAGGATAAGGGGTTAGCAGCCAGCCATTCGGAGATTTGTTGTCCTTGGAGGTTTAGACAAGTTTCCTAAAGTTCTAGCAGAATGTCTATTAATATATTTTTGGATTTTCTTATTTATATGATGCGGAAAGAAATTATGCATGCATCATATATATATTTTTATTTTTTTATGCCACCACGGTGAATATTTCTACAGGCTTTTACACACCACTATTTTATTCACATGGGGCTTTGGTTTTATGATGCAATGGTGCAATGCGGTAATCATACTTTTTATTTTTCTTTTCTCTATGCAATATTAATATAGAAAAGTAAATATGCTAAAGTGAAAATTAATTCATGCAATACTGAAAAGTAAATATGGATAACTACTAATGTTACCTCACAGCTAGGGTTCAGATTTTCAAGTCCTCCGGACAGGACTCTTTCTCCTATCTTGTTTAGTTCTTGGATGCATCTGTCGGTCCCAGAGATAGAGACCCTGATGGTTGCACCTCTTGTGAATCTGGTGACGATGTTACCTTCTCTTTCCATACCTGCTTTGTCTGTGTATTTGGGCTCGATGGAGCGGGTTCATCCTCTCCAACTTCTTCAGGTTCCTTATATTCCTCCCACTCATTAATTGGAGATTGATTCTTCTATTTATGGGATTGACATCTCCTCCTGGAGCAACACTTCTTTGGTTGTTCATGAGTAGTATAACTATTAAAATAATAGTGTACCTTTTCTCTAGGGAATTGGAAGTGGACTTGTCCAGATCTGACGTAGATGATCGCATTGGTGGTGTTGAGGAATGGTCTTCCAAGGATGATGGGTGTATCATCTTCTTCTTCTCCCATATCCAGAACCATGAAGTTGGCAGGGGCAAAGTGGTCATGTACTCTTACCATGACATCCCTTGCTATCCCCTCCGGAAATCAGATTGATTGATCCGCCATCTGTAATTGCATATATGTAGGGAACAAAGGTTCATCACCAAATAAGTATTCATACATTACCTTAGACATTATGTTGACTCCTGATCCAATGTCATAGAAGGTCTTGTGGAAGATTCTTTGTCCAATGGTGCACTCGATCGTGGGTACTCCTAGATCATCCTTCTTAGCAAGGAACGGTGAAATGAGAAGGTGGTCATACTCAGATCAGAATGTGTTCATCATGTTGACTGATTCTTCTTGAGGCTGCCAGGCTTTGTTCTCCCTCCTCCTGTTGTTCTTCTTCTTGGTCATTGTTGTCACTTCGGGCAGATACGGTGTTTGTGGATGTTCGGGAGACCATAGGATACGATTCTTGAATGAGAATTCTCCTTTTTATCATTGATTGTGAAGTAGGTCTTTGCACTGTCTACGTAGATGATGGCCTTGGTGGTGCATAGGAAAGGTCGCCCCAAAATAATGGGTGCTCTCAGATCTCCACCTGTTTCCAAAACTACAAAATCTACGGGAACATATGATTACCCCACTCTAACGAGGGCGTCTTCAAGAATTTTTTTGGGGTAACAGAGCGACTGATCTACAAGCTACAAACGCATATTTGTATACAACAAAGTATATCCATTAATTTTATCATAGATTACCTCAGGCATAATGTTGACACTTGCCCCAAAGTCACAAATAGCTTCCTGGAAGATGTGAGGTCCAATGGCGATGGGGATGACAGGTCTCCCTAGATCGCTCTTCTTATCCGACAAGGTATAATCTATCCACCTTCCCATCAATGGCTCCATGTAGTAGTAAGTTGCATTATGAATATCGACAATATTTGCAGTTTCTAGATCTTCTGGTTGCTCCAGAATCTTACCTTTGTCAGACGGAGGAACAGAAGCCGCCAGCTGAGCTATTTGTGATTCTAACATTTTATTAAAGCTATGCTACTTCTTAATGGCAGAGTCAAAGCTATCCATTCTATTATTTATGTTTTCTAAAATTTTATCATTGGAAGCTACCTTTCTAGATAATCCCTCCGTAACTTTGGATTGACCAGCAATTAAATCTCTCAAGGGTATTTGAAAATTATTGAAATTATTACCCTGATAGTTACCTAAATAGTTGAGCCTCTATTGCTGGTTCCATCCTTGATTCTGCTAAGGACAGAAGTAATTGTTGTTGTTGTTATTGACAAAATTCACATCCTCATGGGTCTCAGGGCAGCTATTCCCTGAATGCCCAGTGCTTCCACAAACTTCACATGTCATGCGGGAGTCATGAATGTGAATGACCTCTTACTTCTCATTGGCCTAATCTTCAAGCTTCTTCATCAGCAGGTCCATTTTGGCAGACATCATGTCTACTTCCTTGAGTTGATGTATACCTCCACCTCTCTTACGGGTTTGAGCATGTTCTTCATTCCAACCTTGGTTGGAGGGCATCTTCTCCACAAGAGCTGTTGCATCTAGAATGGTGAGTGACAGGAATGCACCTCCAGCAGCACCATCCATTATTTCACGGGAACTGTTGGTTAGCCCGTGGTAGAAAGTCTACATGAGTAGCCAATTCTCTATCCCATGATGAGGACATTCTACAATATAATCTTGGAAGCATTCCCATGCCTCAGGGATAGACTCGTCATGATGTTGCTGAAAACTTGAAATTCTCCCACGCAGAGCATTGGTCTTACCTATGGGAAAGAACTTTGCGAGAAAGGCCATGGAGCAGTTGTCCCATATTGTATTACTATCTTTATTGGTGTAGAACCACTGCTTTGGCTTCCCTAAGAGTGAGAATGGGAAAAGGCAAAGTAGTATGGCATCTTGGGTCTCTCCCTTGATGGTGAAGGTGCTGCAGATCTCTAGGAAGTGTTGGAGATGTGCACTTACATCTTTATGTGCCTTTCCACAAAACTGGTTGGCTTGCACCACATTGATGAGTGCTGGCTTGAGCTCGAATCCATTGTCTTCGACATTGACTGTCGGTCCAGTACAGATGTTGGTCGTAGTTGGAGCAGAGAATTCATGGAGAGTCCTATTGGCCATGGCTTCAAATTCTGGTGTTAAGCTTCTTCTTATATGATTGTCTTCCGATTTCAAAGCTAGAGTCATCTTGAGCTTAGCTCTAGTTTTCCTGATTAAAACTTCTGGATTTCAAACGTAGTTTGTCAGAAGGTCAAAACCGGTCATACATTACCCTACATAAGATACAAAAGTAGACAAAACAAGGGTAAGCCTATTTGAGCAGAGGTCAATGGCTGTCTCGATCACATCAATAAGTATAATTTTATCAATACTTCCTTTGCTAGTTACCTTCCCCGGCAACGGCGCCAAAAATATTTGTTGGTATTTATTAACGTGTCATTTGTTCAAAGTACTTATCCACCTATTATAAACCTATATCCCTAACTTTACTAAGTTGTCATCCCTAGTGATTATGCCAGAGATATGTATTGGTACTACATAGTATTACTACTAGAATAACACTAAGTAGTTCTTTATTAATGCAAGTGACTAGAGAGAATATAAATCTATGAACACAAAGTATCTGCAAGCGCATAGATAATTATACCATTGTAGCATTTTACCTGAGAGTATTCCAGGTATCGTTATTTATATTTTTACCGCTGGGAAGGTCTAGCATGGATATGTATTGTTAACTAATACTATTGAAGGAGAAAATAACCATAGCCAATACTCTACTCATAACAGGAACAAGTCATAGAATAAGATATAAATAAATGATAAGTATTGACAGGGATAAATCACTCGGAGCACTCCTTCTTTAGCATTAGCATGGTCAGATAGAATATTAGAGGAATAATTCCTAAGTCATCCTTAATTACAAGTCAAAGCATACATTTGATTAGTGCAATTACATCTAGTAATCATGGCTAAGATCATCATTATATCTACACAGAAGGGATATTACTAAGGAAGATTGAGGGCAGAACTCATTCTACCTTCATAATCGGACCCAATGTGCGCCTATATTCGAGGAGTGGACTATAAAGGACTCAATGGGACAAGAGTATCTAACATATAAAAACAATAGAGAAACAATAGAGAGAGGGGTACAAGAGTTTATACCGAACCACACTCTACAGTAGGTTGGGAATCCAAGCGAAGTCCTGCTTGCCTCCCTCTAGATCTAACCTAACTAGCTATTCTATGGAGGAGCTCTAAGGAGATTAGGGTTTCTGTCAAATGACTTGATGACTTCTAATCTGATTCTAAATTAGCTAGGGGGGCTAGGGTCTGGTTATATAGTACTGGGGGAGCAATGTGAGTCCTTAGATCAAACCGACTTATGCAACGGCCTAGATGCGTCCTCAAAGGTGGTGGGAGAACCAACGTAGAAGCTCGCTGATAGGTAGGACCTATAGGGGCCGGTCGGCCTATAGGTGGGACCGGCCAGCCCCACCTAGCGGTGGCTCGCCCTCTGCTTCAGTGACGTGGCTTTTGGATGCTTCTAGAATCTTCCCACGTAGGTGCCGCGGTGGAATTCCGTATTTTCCTTTGATGTTTAGGTCCTCTTTGGTTGTTTTCAGATTAAACCCTGCTAGAAACATAGATTCACCAAAACTTATGGAATTTATTAGTTTATACCCCTAGACCTTCGTTAGTGATTATATTTATGCCTTATACATGTTTATTTGATAGTTTATATTCATTGTTAACTACCATCAACAGGTGCCGACATCACTAAGTCTTTAGAAAGAATCGCAGTGCTCGCACCTGCTCCAGGGGTGCTCCCTCCACTCTAAGCCGGCGCCCGGGGGCTTGTCACATCCGGTGGTAGCATCCTGCAAAGACAAGTTCAAAGTCACTAAAGGCACCAACTTCAAATTTTGATGAAAATTTTTACTTGGGATGCAACACCTACTGTTGGGCGGACAACGAGGTGTCCTCCTCTGGTCCTGCCTGCTCTTCCACGGCCTCTTTGGTGGTGGCTGATCCAGATCTCAGGCTCAGCACAGAGTAAAATACTAGCTTAAAATGGAGATAAGTTTTTACATCTCTTACCTCGTCTCGCCAAAGAGGCCAGCCGATGAGGTCTCTTTGGCACCGGCCCACTGCCGCTGGCGGCTGCATCAGCCTCCAGGGACCATTTCCCTCGGGCGGCTACCTCCCCAACACTCGGGTTAACCTAGATTATGAAATCATCTGGGTTCCCTGAGTCGCTATCACCCTCCCCCTCCATGGGGTTAGCGGAGGCAGCACTCCCTCTGCCTGCTCCAAGAGACCCGGCTCTGCTTCTGCCTGCTCCACCGGACCCGGTCCCGCTTCCGCCAACTCCTCCAAACCCTGGACGCAAAGGTTGGGCGGGTAGGTCATCAAAATTGTGCCCCAAGTGTTGCTCCAGCAGTAAACAAAAACAAGAAGTTAACATCCACAACTTCAACAGATAGCAGAATAAAAAGAAGCTTTCAGAATACTTACAGCTGGGGGCAGGTTGTCGTGACTTAGCTCCGGGTAGTGGTATGGGATCACCAACACCGCCTGGAGCACCTTCTGGATCCACTCCAAGACCTCTTCTTCAGACAACTCATCAGTTGTCACCTGGGCCGAATCTTGCAGCCCAATATATTCGAAGCCGTAGCGCACCCTCTCTTGTGGAGGCTGCACCTAGCGCCTGATGAACCTGGCAACTATGCCAACCCCATTTAGGCCTTGGTCCCTTATGACAGAGAGCTGCTTGAGGAACGACTGGATTCCCTCAAGCTCGGTCACGCTCATGGGCTCCTTGTCCCACCGCGCATTGGGTACTAGCGTGTCGTTGCTGTGTGTACCCAACGGTGGGTACATGTTACTCGCATAAAACCACTCGACCCTCTAGTTCTTCACAGATTCTATGAGGGTATAGTGGGGTAGTCTTTCTTCCTACCCGCCCGGAACTAAATGCCAGCTCCGCCTAGCACGCTAGGGTTTGCAGCGTCCGGCTATGGTTTCAGCTTGAAGAAATACCAGAAAAGGTTGATGGGAGGGGGAATGCTAAGGAAGGTTTCACAAAGATGAACGAAAATAGACAAATGCAGAATGGAGTTAGGGTTGAGATGGTTTAGGGTTGTGCCATAGTAATGCAAAAACCCATGCAGGAACGGACAAGTTGGCAACCCTAATCCATGTTCGATAAATGGCACAAAAAGGACAATTTCACCAGTCTCAAGACTGGGGATGCGGTGCTCACCGAGTGTTTTCCACTCCCCCGGCTTCTGATCAGGCAGGTAGCCCTACTCGCGGAGCTTCTTGAGATGCTTGAGCTTCACCATGGGTGCCAACCAGATTTGGGCAGTGGCGGCCATCACTGGCACCTCCAAGGCATGCTTCTCGGCTGTCTTCTTCGCAATGGTGCTCGGGTTCTTCCCCTTTCCCATCAACCACAACTCTCACACAAGATCTAGGGTTTGCGGTGGATGGCGCTTGAGCAGGAATGGCGGCTGAGGCTAATGATAGATGCAAATGGAGGAAGACAACATCGGCGATGGTTACCTTTTATAGAGGAAAACCACCCCCGCGTCACCGCTAATCACGCCACCAGGTGCGGCGTTTTAGTTTCTTTTCACTTAAATGGTGCCGCGCGGATCGACTTGATGGTTGCACGCCTTTCCATGGTTTCCAACGGGTCAGAATGCACTCAGACTTATCCTTTGGATTTTTCATCGCCCGGGTACTGGCCTTGGTCCAACCATTCTCTACATGGTCACATTGAGAAGTACCCGGATAACGGAGGTACCTGGACCGTTCCGCGTTACCCGGACATCCGAATAACAGTATGCATCACACAGAGTAGCACTCAGATAAAGGTTTTTATTCAACGATAGTCATCTGACCACAAAGTTACACCTTTTACAAGATACTAGACTACTCAGTACAACATCTTTTTGGTCAAATAAAAAGACAACACCTACCCGGATATAACAGAGTACTCATACTCCAAGTGCTTCTCGATAGGTACTTTTCTACCCGATGCACCTGGCTACAAGACAGGCGTGATGCATCTGGGTAGATAACAAAAGTGCAGTATGTCCTTCCCTAGAACCTTGGGTAGAATGTTCGGCTATGAACATTTGTTGTCCGCCTACCCTTGGGAGCCTAGCTCCTGCAACAAGGTGCCTACTGGCCGGCATGAACGATGAGCTAGTCACACATCTTGCCACCCAGCCGACGCCATCTGTGTACATTCGGGGCCAGGAACGACCCTTCATAGACAGACGTCGATAGGCACCCTCGAAGAACTGACATGGGACTATGGAGTGTGACACTCTCCTAGCTATCACAAGAATTCTTCTAGTTGCAGATCCAAACTAGTCTACTGTGCAGAACTACGGGTTTAGCCTACCACTAAACCCTCTCACAAGAATTCTTCTAGTCACTCTAGTTTTTGGCTATTCCAATAGAGTAATCCCGAGAGCTAGTCTACTTCACTCAACATCATGTTTGCAGGCTTCAACCTTTGCAACACTTTACTTCTTCTACAACTGAAGTTCAAGTGCTCGCCAGGAGGGCTTTTATAGGCGCTTCTCATGGTGTCTATGGACCAGGTTCACGCGGACTACGCGGACAAGCCACTAATTTTCACACAGGTTCACGTGTTGCACTTCAGGGGTACAGTGCATCCCTTTACACCTTTTTAGTGCACCAGTAGCCTTTATTAAAGCGCATGTGAAGATCCAGTGCACCCGGTAGCATCTCTCATGGCATATTCTCATGAATATACTGGGCATCTCGGGAACCACTGTACTAAAAACTTTGCATGTGACTTTCCTAGGTCCTACCTGCTTCTTCACAGGTAGTCAGGGCAATAAGTTTGACTGACATCCTCGAGTATATTCTTTTTAGATCCTTGTCTCGAGTACAAGTACCCAGACATAGGCTCGGGGGCTATATGGTACATATCCTCTACAGATGTTTTTTTTCTTTTAGACCCTCTAACTCTTTGTTTTACAAACAACAAGAGGCTTAGGGGCTACACTCAGTGAGTGCGTTTTTTAAAAAGCGCACATCACCTGGAGGTTTTCCAAGAGCACCTCACGGCTTCACTCATGAAAGTACCCAGACTACGCTTGTTTCTACCTGACAACACCAAAAGGAACAAGAAAACTTCTGAGTTCAACCATGACATGCTCGGAGGCTTTACGGACTAGGGTCCTAGGGGTTCCTCAAGGGAGGTACTACCCCAACGGGCCCTGAGCTGGCCCACGATCTGTTGAAAGATACGAGACAAGGTGGCGTAGACTTCAAGCTTCCAGATTAACTTAGTCGGCTTACTATGAAAGCTTGGTTCTATAATAGGACTAGGACTCTTCTCTTGTAATCGGCTAGGACTAGATACGTGCACTTACCCTGTCTCCCTATATAAAGATAGGTACGGTGCACCCTCCTTGTAATCCTAACAATCATACAATCAATCCAACGCAAAAGGCTATACGCCGACTGAACGTAAAGGCTATTACTAGACAAGAGGGTTCGAACCAGTATAAATCGTTCGTCTCTTTGCGTTTACTGCGGGGTTCTGCGTACGCCGAAGCCCTCCGAACACCGTCCCGAGTACCCTCGTAATGGGTTGCCGGTCATCAAACACCGACACACGCCATCCGTGCCGGACGCAAGGGAGGATGTGGCCACGCGGCTTCGACGACCAGGCCGCGCACACGGACGCGTGGGACGCGGCACGTCGCCACTGTTGGTCTGTTCTTGTTTCCTAGTCTGATCTCTCTCTATTCTTGTTTCTTGGCCTGGATCTTTATGTATACCTCTCCTCAGTGACTACAACCTATCTATCTTGTGGATTTATGGTCAGATGAATGTGATTTGTTCAGGCTACTTCTTAAACTCTAAAGAAACGAGGTGAACAACTCTGCAGCTGTACATTTTCAATGTTCCCTGCAGCCCATTAGTAATGACTTAGCAGCCCTGTAGTTGTGTTGATATCGTCTAGATCATCATTTGGTTGTTCCGAATCCAAAGTTTTTGCATCATCGTTGTATGAATAAACTATGGGTACATTCACCATGTGATTTTGCCTCCAATTGTAGGGAAGTTACAACCGTATGGACCAAAGCTTGTGTAATGGAGCATAGATCTTTGCAAGTTTGCATCTCGCTGACTTCCTCTGCTAGTTACGTTTGTTGGTCAGTGGCCACATCTTTCTGTGTCCAAATAACTATGCAATCCATACCAAACATAGCTGTAATCCCTTAGATTCATTTGAGTGATGTCATGATCCATATGCGTCATCGGAGTCACAGAAGAGACATACGAAGGCGCCCGCCCTCCTGGTCGTCACCCCCATCTCCGGCTTGCCTGTGTCGCTGCGCCCCAGCGCCGGCGGCCACCATCCCCGTCGCCCACGCCGGTCGGGCTTAGGCGCCCGCCCTCCTGGATGTCGTTCCCATCTCCGGCTTGCCTGCGTCGCTGCGCTCCAGCGCCGGCGGCCACCCCGTCCTAACTTCTCGCCGAAGCTGGAGGTGAATGCAACCAGCTCGACGTTTTGCCGGAACGTGAAACTGAAGGGAGCACCATTGCTTGGAGTATCTCCCATCTTCACCATGCATCTTCCCGGCCTCAACTTTCGGCCGGGGAAGGTCGTTGAAGCAGAGATCCTTCGAAGATTTGGTACGCCGGTCTGTGCTCCTTCAGCCTCTCCTGGTAAAAGTTTCTTCCTTGTTCTCTCCATTGGTCGATGCAAGTTCCGGCTCTCGGTGGATTCTGTGGCGCTGATTCTTCAATCTGTCATTGGAGGATCTGCTCCTCTTTTTGATGTTCGTTTTCTCAGTGACAGAGTCTTTAGATTCTCTCTCTCGTCGCACGACGTTGGTTTTCATGTTTACAAGCTCAAGTCCTTCGAATGTTCCAACTTCAAAAAAAAAATCATCTTTGGCATGGGGGAGGACCCAATTATGCCTCTGAATTCCGGCGGTGGTCTGCAGAGGAATTGGCCCAGTGGACAACTGTCTCAAAGAAAAAGTCATCTTCTCCGACGACGGTACGCCCAGCTCTGACTGGAGCCAATTCTATTCCTGTCCGTTACAATTCAAATTCAAAATCGAATTTTGTCCAGCGTCAATCAGTCTTCTCTCGCCTTGATTATGGCGCTAAAACGGGGAGATTTACTAGCTCAGTTCCCTCCCCTAATTTACGCGGCAACGGTATTCTGGGTAAACATCCCTTAGATCCTGCTGGATCGATGATTTTCTGCACCCGTTGCCTAGCCCATGATCACACAAGGCCCGGTTGACACAATAGTATTCGTTGCAAGGCCTGCCTCCGGTTTGGTCACTCTTTTGGCAACTGCGCCGTCCCGCCACAATCAGCGCGCCCTTCCATGAGAGCCGCGGCTGATGACTCTTGGCCTTCCGACGATCATCGCTCTGGTGTGCCTCTGCCCGGTGGGTCCCCTCCTCGCTTCCAATCCTTCGGGGAATTTCTAAAAAACTTCACTGTCCTCCAGCCTCCCCCTCCCATTGTCATTCCGTGGAGCCGGACCTGGCGGATTTCGGCTCCTGAGTTCCTCGTCGACGAGGACGAGGACAATGAGCTGCGACGCCCTGCTCCTTCTTCACCACGAGTGTTCTCCACCTTTGGTGAGTTTGCGAAAGCTCTTCTTGGCATCTCTTCGCCTGCTTCGTCTGTGCATATCTCTTGGGTTGAGAAAACCCCATTTCGTCCCTTCTACAGTAACTCCGTCTCTTCCGCAGAGATCCATGGCTTTTCGTCTCGTTGATCCAGCTCCTTTTATGCCCCATGGAGCTCAGAGGGTGATGATTCAGGGCCGACCGGTAATGCGAAGGGTTGTTGTTGGGCATGTTGCTCAACGCAACAGTGATCTGGCGATTGCAGTTCTTCACCCAATGCCCGATGGGCCGGTAGATTTCATGGACATCAGAAATGTTATTGATGATTTTTTGCGTAATCATGCTGCGGTTGGCTATCGTTCCATGCAACCTTGTCCACTAGGCCAGGCATATGTACGCTTCAACTACATGCATGAAAGAGACATCTTGATTCAGAGCAGCCCCCACCAGTATGGCAATGGCTCCATCTCCTTCATCCCTCACAACAGGGCATGGAACAATCGGCCGGCTGTCATGACTCATGAAGTGTGGCTAATGATGCTGGGCCTGAATCTGGACCTGTGGACACAGCCGCTGGTGGAAAAGGCAGTCGGTGAATTTGGTAAACTTCTTGTTTGGAAAGAAGATCACTATCACATGGCACGGGCACTGGTTAAAGTTCGTGTTGCTAGTCTGGAGGAGATTCCATGGTTTTTCGTCTTCACTGAAGGTACCAATTTTGAGGCAGACAGTTGGTCGGTTCAGCGCGAAATCCTTCAGACCAACATGCTTGGAGGGGCACCACAAGATGAGGATTCCCCCCCTAGAGATGATCACTTCAACCCCAACAACTTCTTCTATCATGGGTATGGCCAGATGGGGCAAGGCCCACCCCCACCACCTCCAGAAGCCCACAATCCAGCAAATGTCGAATTCCTTGATGGACTTGGATGGGGACTCTGGCCTCAACCTGGACAGCAGAACCAGGACCCCCAACCTGCAGACAATGAAGATGTCAATGCTCAGGCACCTGATCTTATCCCTCTGCAGCCGATACAAAATGTGGCTCCACATGAGGAGGTCATCCAAGCACCTGCTAACTTTGAGGCTCCTACTCCACCTCTGCATGAGGGTCAGGTGTTGGCAATGGATGATAACACAGCTTCCTCAACAGAAGAAGCTGATGACTTACCACCGCCTCTGATTGATGATATGGACAACGTGGACATATTGGCCAATTTCCCAAACTTGCAACTGCCTCACTTCCAAGTTGAAGAAGTCTTGCCAGAGGATCTCCTTGGGTTTGATCCATCTGCCAATGCTCAACCAGAAAATGCAGTCAACAATGTGCAAGTTGGAATGGTGCATACTTTCTTCAATGAGATGGATCCCTCAGCTCTGGGCCGGCCATCCTCTGCTGCAAACAGCCCACACCCGGCCACCATTAGACTTTGGGCCAAGTTCTTCTCCTCAGTGGACCCTGGCCTGCCTTCTGTCACTATCCCAATAGAATGGATGAATTTCTTTACTATGATGCTGCTCAAGCAATCTTCCTCGGACTGGGCCGAGAAGTTTCTTCAATCACCGGCTTGGGCTCTGTTCAACCAGTCCTCCAATGATGGTAATTCTTTCATCCTTACCATTCCTAAATCTAAATCTTCAATTTCCATATCTGAAATCTGCTGTGCTGAAGATACAGATACGACCTCCCTTGGCCCAGATTGGGAAGAAGCTTTGGACTCTCTGGATTAGGACACTGAGACTACTGAAAATACTTCGGTCCTGGAAGAGATTATGGAGCCACTGAATCAAGGCCTCGCCAAGGTTGCTGAGCCCCCAGCCGAGCCATCTCTGTTCGATGCTGGCCCTTCCTTGCCTGCACCCAGGGTCACGAAGAAAGGGTCAAAACGTGGTAAGGCACCTATTCTCTCTGAACCAGAAGTTAGACGTAGCAGCAGACTGTATGGGGTTAATAAAGGCTTTAAACCTACATCTTGTAAGGATAAAAACTGTGTTGGCTGTGCAACTAAACCCCCTCTTATCTCTTCCTCTGTAGTGAGGGAGTTGGCCACAACCTTTTGCAAGCTCAGTGACTCAGAGATTACTGATGAAAAGCTGATGGCCAAGCCAACCAAGAAGCGGGCGGTTGGTCGGCCCAAGAAGGACAACAAGGATGCCAAGAATCACAAGGACCATAATGCACAGTATCCAGAAGGGGCATCTGGTGAAGGCACTGATGCCTGAAGTCTTTGCTTTATCATTGTTTCGCGCTCTTAGTTGTCTCAAGAGCTGTTTTCCTTTTGCTTGTTTTAAATCATGAATACTAGATCGTGGAAAGTCCTTAGCTGGAATATTCGTGGTATAAACTCCGATGTTAAGTGGAATGCCATCAGGGATCGAATAACTGAAAGCTCCTCTGACGTTATCTGTCTCCAGGAAACCAAGCGGGATCATTTTGATCTTAGTTACATTCGTAAATTCTGTCCCTCTGCTTTCGATCGTTTTGATTTTATTCCATCAGTGGGCGCCTCAGGTGGGTCCATTGTTATCTGGAAGAGTTCATCTTTTAGGGGTACCAAAGTTTTTCAGAATGATTACGCAGCTTCCTTTGAGTTTTTCTCTCTTCACAATGGCGTTGTTTGGTTGTTTACGAACATTTATGCCCCTTGTACCCCATTCGGCAAAAGAAATTTTCTGCATTGGTTAAAAAATGTGCAAATGCCAGATTCAATTGATTGGTTGGTTGTCGGTGACTTCAACCTGTATAGAAATCCAGAAGATCGAAACAGGCCCGGTGCCGACTATGCTGAAATGTTGTTATTCAATGATGCCATCAGTTATCTAGGCCTGATTGAGCTACCGTTGAAAGGGAGGCGATACACGTGGACTAATAAGCAGCACCCACCCCTGCTTGAACGCCTGGATTGGTTCTTCATGTCTGCGAATTGGACAGTTTCTTATCCTAACTCTTGTGTTACCACTTTAAGCATGGAAACATCTGATCATGTGCCATGCTTAGTTTCAATTAACACCTCGGTGCCTAAGGGTCATGTTTTTCGTTTTGAAAATTATTGGCTTCATCATGAGGACTTCATGGCACAGGTACAGGGTGGCTGGTTAGAGGGCCTTTGTCGCCTCGATGCAGCAAGAAATCTGACTGCTAAACTCAAGTACCTGAGAAAGGTGCTCAAGACCTGGAGTTCAGCCTTGTCTAATTTGAAGGATCACATTGGCAGGGTCAAACTGGTGTTGGGTTTTCTGAATTTTCTAGAATAATTTCGTGATTTATCCTTGATTGAATGGAATTTCAGGGCTATCTTGGAAAACAAATTGGTCACTCTTCTTAAACAGCAGAAGGCCTACTGGCAACAGCGAGGGAAGATCAATTGGGTGACTTTAGGCGACTCCAGCACCAAATTTTTTCACGCCAATGCTACTGTTCGATACAGAAGAAATTTGATAAACCAAATTACAGATGATGCTGGCGCTTCCTTTTCTAATCATGCTGATAAAGCTTCATTGATTTGGCATTCTTTCAGAGATCGGTTAGGTAAAAGTGACTTCTCTGCCATCTTGTTTGATCTTAACCAGCATTTCAATACTCAAATGAATTTATCACAGTTAGTGGAGCCTATCGAGAAATCTGAAATTGACCAAGTTGTCAGATTGCTGCCCTCAGATAAGGCCCCTGGCCCGGATGGTTTTAACACCGACTTCTTTAAGAGATGTTGGCCAATTGTTTGTGAAGATTTTTATCTTTTGTGCAAAGCCTTTTTTGAGGAGCACATATGTTTACAGAGTATCAATGGATCCTTCATCACTTTGATCCCCAAGAAAGATGATCCTCAAAAGGTTTCTGATTATAGGCCCATCTCCTTATTGAACACTTCTATCAAGATAATTACAAAATTTTTTGGCTAACAGGCTGCAGCTGGTTCTCCCCTCTCTTATACACAAAAATCAATATGGATTCATCAAGCTTAGGTGTATTCAAGACTGTCTTGCCTGGTCCCTTGAGTATCTGAACATGTGTCATCTCTCAAAAAGAGAACTCATCATTTTAAAGCTAGATTTTGAAAAAGCATTTGACAAAGTGGAACACCCTCTGATGATGCAAATTATGGAAAAGAAAGGCTTCCCAGTTAAATGGCTTAAATGGATGAAGATGATTTTTGAGTCTAGAACTTCATCTGTTCTTTTAAATGGTGTTCCAGGGAAAGTGTTCCATTGCAAATGAGGAGTAAGGCAAGGGGACCCTTTATCCCCTCTCCTCTTTGTGTTAGCTGCTGATTTTTTACAAACATTGTTGAATGCAGCTTGTATAAATGGAGATCTTCAGCTACCTTTACCCCTACAGCATGATCAAGATTTTTCTATACTTCAATATGCGGATGATACTATGATTTTCTTGCAAGGAGATGTCACTCAGTTGAATTTTCTAAAAACTCTTCTTCAGCAGTTTGGAGAATCAACCGGCCTCAAAGTTAATTTTGATAAATCTTTCATGGTACCCATTAATGTTCCAGAAGATAATTTTCATCATCTTGCTGCTGTTTTTGGTTGCTCTAAAGGCTCGTTGCCTTTTACCTATTTGGGTTTTCCTTTGAGCATTACAAAGCCGACGGTTGCAGACTTCTGGCCCCTAGCTACAAAATGTGAGAGGAGATTGGTAAGTGTCTCATCTTTTTTAAGTCAAGCTGGCCGACTGGAACTTACCAATGCAGTGTTCTCGGCCTTGCCAACTTTTGCCATGAGCACATATCTTCTACCTAAAACGATTATCAAGCAGATAGACAAATATCGCAAGCACTGTCTTTGGCGGGGTTCAGATGCTAATAATAGGAAGCCACCAAAAGCGGCTTGGCCTATGGTCTGCATTCCAAAGGAAGAAGGAGGCCTCGGTGTGCTCAACCTCCACACACACAATGAATGTCTTCTACTCAAGCATTTGCATAAATTTTTCAATCACTTCGACATCCCATGGGTTCATTTGGTATGGGCCAGATATTATACTGAAGGGCGCCTTCCTAGACTTACTAATCATTTCAGAGGCTCGTTTTGGTGGCGTGACTTATTGAAGCTACTGGATTCTTTTAAAGGTATGGCCATGGTTAATGTTCTGGATGGCAAGTCATGTTATTTCTGGTTAGATCTTTGGAATCACAATGTGCTACAGCTAGTCTATCCAGAGCTTTGCTCCTTTGCAAAGGACATATATATTTCAGTCGATAAGGTCCAAGGCACAGCAGCATTACATACCCTCTTCCACCTGCCTCTTTCCACGGAAGCCTATGCCCAATACCAAGAGGTTCAGCTCTTGATACAAAACATCACTGTCCAGCAGCATAGTGATCAGTGGTCTTATATTTGGGGCTCATCGATCTTCTCTTCACGCAAAGCTTATAAGGTCCTGATTGGTCATAGCCCTGTTCATCACGTCTATCGGTGGCTTTGGAAATCTTCTTGCCAGAACAAGCATAAGTTCTTCTGGTTAGTACTCAAAGACAGGCTCAGTACTCGTAATCTTCTGCGACGAAGGAACATGTTCCTACCGGATTATAGCTGTGTTCATTGCCTCAATACTACAGAAGAAACGCTTTTTCATCTTCTAGTAGGCTGTCCCTTTGCTGTAGATTGCTGGAACAGTTTAAACCTCTCCATGCCGGCGCAACTGGATTTGCTGTCAGTCCTTGAAAGCTTCAGAAGTCAGCTTAGAGTACCCTTTTTCATGGAAATTCTAATCACCATGTGCTGGTCCATCTGGACAATTCGGAATGACGTAATCTTCAGGAACATCCCAGCTTCAGTTCAGCGCTGCAAATCCATCTTCAAACAAGAATTTGCTCTAGTTAAGCTAAGAGCAAAAGGAAAGTATCAGCCCCATCTAGATTTATGGATAGAAGCTTATGTGTAATTAAACTTGTTTTCTATGTTTCCTTTTTTGTCTCTTGAGGACTTGTACTGGACCTGTTTTTGTTTTTAATAAAGCACAGTAGGGGGGTTACACCCGTCCTGTTTCAGATAAAAAAAACATAGCTGTAACCGATTTTGTCTCAAAAAAGATGGGTTACACTACCAAATCCTGTAGTGAAATGTTATGTTACTGATCTTTCTATAACAAAGTGCACCTGAGTTTTTCCCATCACTATTTTTGCTCTGGCTTCTGTGTTATTTTTTTTATTAACTGCTTTTATGCTTGAGGGATCTGCAATCCCGACCAGAAAATGTCTATATATTATCTGCCAAGTTGCTTCTAATTCGAATCATCCGAACTACTAATGTAACATCTGTGGTTTCTGTTCATGAATGGAAATGGGGAGGCCCAGATTGGTCCTGGTTGGATGCTCTCTGTATTTCCAAACTACTCAGGTTGGATGCGGATGAAGCTGTGCACTTGTGTCCTACAAGGAGGACCAGTTGCCAACACACCAAGATGTCTTCCATGGGTACAACCTCGTCTTCGCAACCACGCTAGGCCATGCCGCCGGCCTTGACTACTGATATGAGTTTCCAGTATGGTAGGCAAAGGGCACTAGCATGGTAATCCGAAATTTTGCCATTAGAACACCAACAGTTAAGAAATATTCAGAACTTTTGTATGCCATTAGATGTATGGGTTTTTTTGAGTCATCAAAAATCTCCATTTTAGTCTCTGGAATTAACTGCAAAATCACACTTCAGCATCATCATAGCTGTTGTTATTGTTCACTCCGTTCTTAAGTTTTGGTGAATTTCTCCATTATGTGTTTTGTTCACAGGGCTTTTACAATGCTTTTTTTGTTTCAGGCAGAACGACAAACAGATTAACAAGCAATCAATTTTAGATATGAAATGGACCTGCAAGATATTCTTAAGGCCATATTTCCTTTTGCAATCTCATTACACATTTTTTCAGAGGATCTTTTGGCTAAACACATGTGGAACCATGGATTTCTCTTGCAGGTAACTCCCTATTTTGATATCTCTGATTTCGGTTGTTTTCATTATCCTGCGTTCTTCCATAGTTGTGCCTCTCCCTGTATGCAGCCTTTTCTGATCAAGGGTGAATGCGTTGAGGTGCTGAACTTTACTTAAATGCAAACATTACAGGTTGCTCAAAGTTTGGATCCAGGTGAAATTAGCCCAACATTGGGCAGTAGGGATAGGTATTCTAAAAAGAATCCAGTTTGTATGTTGTCACTATAGTCATCTGATGTTAGTTTGGATAACATAAGTCTACAACCACCCAATATTAAGCAACATCAAATGGGTGACGTAAGCCATCAACAATCATGTGTCATGTGCTTTCTTGCTTTTATTTGCTCTGCTCTTAATACAGAGCTGGGGGTGTTGTTGTGCTGATGGGTGTCTTTGTATAAGACAACAAAGTTATACATGTTTAGTTATTATGCTGTGAATTCAACCAATAGTAGTGTCTTTCATGTCTTTATTATGAACAATTTGATCTGTTTGATGTTAAACATAAATATAATTTTGAGGAATGGCATTATTAGTGAAAGAATATATATGTGTTACGCCAAAAGGATTACCGCAAATTTGAATGAAGTGTTTTGGTCGAGATAATTCATAATAACATCATCATCTAAATATTACACGGGCATACATGATTATTGTCCCATTGCAATGCACGGCCACTCACCTATAATAAGTGAAGACTCCCTTCCAAGATGTTATCATGAGTCGGCCCAGCAACGGCTAGTCACGGAGCGGGAAAAAGGGTGCGCGGCGGGAGTTGGGTCGGTCGAACCAGATTGACTGGGCCGATTGGTTTGTTAGCACGATGTTTTAGTTGGTTAGATTGGTTTTTGACTTAGCAGGATAATTTATATAGTATAGATATATAATGTATGTGTTGCTTGTCCCAAAAAAAATGTATGTGTTGCTAAAAAAAGATACATAATGTATGATTATTCCGTGACTTAGGATATAGAATATATAATGTATGATTATTCTTCAGTACAAATTAATTAAAAACTAGTACATATGTAGATTGCATTGCATAATACTCCGTAGGAGGATAGGACGGATCGGATACACACATATATACAAAATATATAAGATGAATATACATATATGTATATACTTTATTCATTTCTTTATGGTCGAGCTTACATACATACATACATACAATAATAATAATAATATAAATATAAAGTATTACAATGGGTCGGATGGCGTACGCACGTGTTCATCGTCTATATCTATATCTAAATATAAATATAATATAAAATAATAAGTGGGCGCGCGAGAGTATACTCCATTACATACAAATACAACATATATGCATGCGTGGTACGTCTAATAATTTATATATCCGTTGGGCGAAGCAGAAAATCAACGATGTTCCAAGCATCGAGCATACCGTTGACGTTACTATTCTTTTTCACTTTGTCAGCAAGACTCTGATATCGACCTTTAGTAACACCCCAGTGTTTGGTTCGGTCCCACAGAATGAGGAGCGTTGAGAGCGATCCCCAGTCGACAACATACTTTGCCTTGTCCTCAGATATGAAGGTCTCCTTCTCCCAGTTCTTGCCCGAGAATGTGTCGCGGAACACTTTGAACCGCATGGCTTCACAAAACATGACCACACACCTAACCAGCCCGTCTTTGAGTTGGGGTTTGTTTTGTGGCAGAGAGTCGTATCTTGCAAGTCCCTTGGTGGCATGTATGGCCGATTGTTTTCCTAAAGGAACCATCCAAAGATTCTTGTGACCTCCTTCAATCATTTCTCCATAATTCTCTCCAATCGGTAGCTCGATGGCTCCCGCGGGTAAACCTTGGAATCCGCCACTAAACTTGTACCAATGGTTAGTGGCATTACTGAAGCCAATAAGATAGAGATCATCAATAGCTATGGCTAGTGTCACCTTGTCTTCTTTTGGTACGCCCTCAATGTGGATGTAGATCCACCCAGGCGGCTCGCCATGGAAATCGCGACGTTGTTGCCCGAGGACAAATTTTCCAATCACATTTGTGGGGTTATATTTTGGCGTGCTCGGGCGCTGCAGCAGCTCTTTTAGCTTGCTGTACACATGCTGGTAATTTTGAGTTTTAAGGTTAAAATAGATATGGTGGATAGGTGGAGCTGCTAAAGCCAAGCTAAGGGTGCAAAAGCAGGCCACTAAAAATATGAAAACCTTGCGCTGCGGCATGGTTAGCTTAGTTGGGATTGGCGGATCCAGGAGTAGGTGTGGGGGACATGTGCCCGTCCCGGCCGGCGATGAGGGCAGACAGGCAGGCATGCAGGTGCGCAACAGGTTGCTTGAATAATTCCTTTACCTCCCCTTATTATGAGATATATATATATATATACCGCCGCCTGCACAACAGGTTGCATATATGCCGATCGACACACCATATGCATGATCGAGCATGAATGCATGATTCATATATGCCGGCGGCCCGGCCGCATGCATATGGGATGCATGATCCATGAATTGAGGGCCGGATGGATCGCATGCGCAGCGCGCAGATCGATTATCTCATCTCAACGGTGGGATGCATGCATATCGGACGACTCTGTCTCTAGCTATCCTTTGGTTGCCAAGCGACCAACGACTGCGCATCTATCTGTATGCCGCGCCGCCCGGCTGCACTGCATCTGTATGCCTCCATCTCCCTCGTATGCTATACGCATCTTCATTCTCCAGCCGCCACACCTAGCCCCCCTCACCTCTCCGATCCGATCCAATCCACAGGACTTGGAGACCGATCGATGGAGCAGTTACCTGACGACATGCTGGCCAATGTCCTGGGCCGCCTCCCTCCCAGCAGCCTAGCGGCGTCACGCTGTGTCCGCAAGCACTGGTGCTCCATCATCGACGCCCGACGCCTCCTGCGCGCCGACCTCCTCCCTCTTCGCGTCGAGGCTTTCTTCTGCAACAGCTACTTCATATTCAATCGCACGTTCCTCTTCGCACGCCCCACGGCGGCGATCCGAATCCCCGGCGGCCACCTTGACTTCTTCGACGACGATGACGTCTCTCCGATAGCCATGGATCACTGCAATGGTCTCCTCTTGCATTACGACATGGTGGTTAACCCTGCCACACGACAATGGGCCACCTGGCCTCCCGTACCACAACACCTGGATGACTTGTCTCCGTCGTATAGCCGCCACTGCTTTGCCCTTGTATACGATCCCATGGTATCGCCTAATCACTATGAGGTGTTTCTTATCACCTTACCTGGTTCTGGTTATGTTTACAACCACAACGATGGTAGCAGAAGTCGTATCTTCGAAGACGACGACTTTCAGCAAGAATGGCCGCCATCGTCATACACTGTGTATGTCTTCTCCTCCTCCACCAAAGAATGGAGGTGGGAGGAGAGGTCCTTTGTTCGCCGCCAAGGAGGGGAGGCTGTTGGGACCATCGCCGATATGCATATCGACGAATCCAGCAGTAAACACAAGACGGTCTATTTCCGGAGATCACTTTATGTGCATTGTCCAAATGATTCCATCATGAGGTATATATGTATGTTAATTATGTTATGTCAATTACCCTGCAGGTCCCTAATCCATGCATGCATATATGCCTTCAATTAATTAATTCAATGACGTTGCATGATCTACAGTCTCATCTTTAATTAATTGATTTTCAGACTATCTTTGTCCGATGACAAGTACCAAATGATTAAACCACCGCCAGCAGCAGGGAGCAAAACTAAAACTAGTTGTCGTTGCGATGCTTCTTCTTATTTAGGAAAATCAGAGAAAGGGGTATACTATGCGATCCTTGATTTGGATGGCCCCCAATTTCAAGTTTGGTTGCTCACTGAATTTTCTGGTCAGAGTCAGACAGAGTGGGTGCTCAAGTGTAACGTCAGCCTTCAAGCAACGCTGAATTTCGCCCGTCATATTAATACTGAATACGGCGTCGACGGACCATGGATCCTTAACTACGAGGAGAAGGAAGCACAACCTACTGCACAAGAGGAGGAGTTTGCTGAATGGGACTTTGATAATGCTGTTACCGTCCTTGAAACCGAGACCAATGACAAGACGGGTTCAATAGATTTCCTTGGTTTTCATCCTTACAAAGACATTTCCTTCCTTTTCATATCAAATAGGGTAATATCTTATCATTTGAACAGCTCAAAGGTTCAAGATTTAGGCACCATAAATATACCTCAAATGGAAGACGCATTCCCATACACACCATGCTGGATGGGGGAGTTATCTGAAAAGAATAAAGCATAGCCTAATATCAAAGGCAGCTTCAGTTTGGCATCAATTATTATTGTTTATTTTGGAGCAGACTATATATATCTTTCTACTTTATTAGTAGCTTATTAGCCCATATAAATGTAACAATTGATTCCTCCCCACTTGTGCGGGTCTCCAACTCTGGTTTTATCATTATATATAGATCTTCACATCATGTTTTTTTTTGTGGTGATATGATAAATATGCGCGATGTCCTCTTTCAACAGATGAAAAGATAGTCACCAAAGATAACTAACACAGATTTTTCTTTCTTCAAAAAAACTCTAGATAAATTGAGTAAGATTCCCTAACATCATACCATTAGAGTCGAAACTCAAAAGCAGCACTGAGTAGTTGTACGTGAAATAGTCACAGCACAAGACAGAAAACAAGATTTCCAATAACACGACACATTACTTCCTAATGAGTGTGTTCCAGTAACATGACGCATTTCTTCCTAATGAGTGTGTTCAGTAACACGATGCATTTCTTGCTAATGAGCGTGGCAAGAATGAGCACTCCGATTGGTAATGGAAATTAGACCAACAAAATAATACTAGGAGAGTCTTTTCTTTAGCAACTAGATGAGGTGAAAATTTTGTTTCAGCAATGTGTGAGCACATCATGTGCACATTATAAATCAAAAAAGAAGTGCAGAACGTGCAAATTTTCCCTTTGCAAAAAAGTGCAGAAAATGTGCAGATTTTCTCTTTTTTCTCACAATATTGTTACTGAACCAAATGAATTTTCTACAGAAAAAAATGTTCAGAACTACGAACTGAGTGACCCTTCATCACCCAATTCGCAGTTCATTGCACAATGAACTCGCACATAAATCTAGCTGAGCTGCTTTCACAATTCTACACTCGTGCCTTACGTTGTGCTATTACATTTCATAGTGCAAAAAAAAAAAATATTAGGTCTTATCACCAAGGCAATGCTACGGTACCCTCTTTGCTTACTGGGAGGTAATACCTTAAACAAATCCGGACCATTGATTTTATAGATTTTTTTTAGATTTATTTGATTGATTAATTAAGCAACGAAAAGAAAAAAAGAAGAAGTGGGCGTGGGGTGCCCCTGCCTTGTTGGTGAGACCGTGTGGCACCCTTCCTTTTGGCTATTTTACTATATTTAAGCATAGTTTTATTTATATTATTGAATCACAAAAATATACTAATAATAATTATGTTATTTTTTATGAGCTTTCTTTACCACTACGTAAAAAACAGTTTTTAGCAACGGGAGGATTTTTTTGTAGGGGCAGCTGGTGATGGAGCCGCCCCTACAATGACGTGCTCGGGAGCCCAGACACCAGCCGCCCCTACAAATGGAACAGCAGGGACGGCTGGTGATACGAGCCGCCCCTATAAATAGGTCTGATTTGTAGGGGCGGCTCACTCACTAGCCGTCCCCGGAGTTGATATTTGTAGGGGCGGCTGGTGATTAAGCCGCCCCTACAAATGCCCATGTACAGTCGCTGCCCATCCAAAATATCTACTGACCTCTCCTCTCTCTCTCCGTCTCGACTCCCTCTCTCTCTCCCTCGCTCTCCCTCTCCTCCGAGCCCCTCCGTCTCTCCCCCATGCCGCCCTCCCTCTCCCCCACGTGGTGACGGCCGGGACCTCCGTCTTCTCCGCGCGGCGGCACCCAGCGGAGGCGCATGGTGTCGCACCCCCTATTCTCCGCGCGGCAGCACTCGGCGGCGCACCCTAGGGTGGCGGGGGTTCTGGGGCGCGGCCTCCCGGCGATCGCGCGGGGCTCGGTGCCCTCCTCCAGCGCCGGCAGAGCTCGGTGCCGTGGCTCGGTGGCGCGGCCTCCCGTCGAGCTCCAGCAGTGGCGGGACTTGGTGGCGCGCTGCCCTTCACCTTCTCTCCTCCGGCACGCTGCTGGAGGCCGCATGAAGCACATGGTGGCGGCCACCACCAGATCCGGCGAGGATGAGCTCGATCCGGCGAGGACCAGCCCAGATCCGAGTGCCCACCACCAGATCCGGCGAGGAGAAGCCTGATCCGTCGAGGACGGGCCTGGATCCGCTGCTTTGTTTGTTTTCCCCGCCGGCCACCCAGATCCTCCTCGACTGACATCTCCTTTCTCCTTTCCAGGCCGCCTTCTGTACCAGCAACACAAAGGATCGGAGGCTACTCCATCCAGGGCAGCAAGGTAACCCAGCTTCTTCTATATATTTGGATGGTACAAAGCACACTTATTGATGTTTTTGGATGGTACAAATGAGTTCTGTCTTGCATGTGTCCTCTAAATTATCTGTTGAAACCTTTTTGATCGTTAACATCTCTGCTAGACCCCCATGTTGTCTAATTTTCTAATAAGTAAAATAACTTCCTTGGATAAATTTACTTTGATACAACATGAAAAAAGTATTGTATCATGATTGGGCATTTTTTCTATAATTGCAACTTAATTCTTTTAAGAATTTTAGAAATGGATATCCATATTCTAGTTAGGATGGCAATGCTAAGAAAATCATTGAATTTTAGAATCATTTGCTTTATCTTCTGTTTTTTGTGGCAATATTCTTTGCTCTGACCTCTGGGTACTCTTTCCCCAACAAGCCAGACCTAAATGCATGAATACATGTGAAAGATGTGAGCTTTACTTTTGTTTGCTGGATGGCATAGAATGAACAGCCTCCTCCATTATGTGTTGCTGTTGTAGCTTAAATGATTTCTGCAGTCATCTTTACTCCTTGTGTTATTTATAGGAAGAAACATGAGATAATTGTACTTTAGATGACAATGTTGATATATGAGTCCTGAGCAACAAAATGGTTGAACAAATTGCTTCATTTTGTTATAAAAGTTAAGTAGGAATATGCATAGCCTTTTGTGATTCTTGCTTATGTCCAGGTCATATACTGTATGGTATACCGTAAAAAGCTTTCAGCTTTCAAAAGCTAATAGAGAAATGCTACAGCAAGCTGAATGCGATATTCAGGTCAATTCCATTTTCTTTTTTTTTCATTCTCCTTGAACCATTAGGTTTGTTTAGGATCATCATGGAATAATCAACATGTGTTCCTTTTTAGTTACTATTGTACTACATGCGTGTATTGATTTCCCACCTTGAGTTTCATTTGCAGCCACTATGTTCAACCTATAAGTGCCACCTGGTTGGTTTTATTATGTTGCCACTATGATATATGCTCTGGCAGCTATTCTGACAGTAAGTTCAATTATACTATATCAGAACTATTCATGTTGGTAATTCTTACTTTGTCAGGTATTTATGTTAGGGTGGTTAACAGGCAACCCACCCAAAAGTTAGGGGCCAATGGTAGAGACGATGGTCCACTAGTAAGCATTTTTTGTTCTAAAATTTGCTATTCTGTTTATTTTTTTTGCTAAGGCAGTATACATTTTTTACATCATCTTCCTGCATTCATCAGCTACAGTTTTCTATTGTATATCTCCTTTTGCCAAAGGATGGCTAGTCCAGTTGGTTAACTGAGATATGCTAGTCACTCCGGCGGCACCCTTCAGGTTCTGAGTTCGACTTCCAGTGGGAGCGAATTTCAGGCTGGGGGTTAAAAAATCCCTTCGCCGGTTCCGGGTGCCAAAGCACTGGTTTAAGGAGACGGCCCATCTCATGGGTTACGTCTCCCAGTGTCGGGCCGGGGCCGGGGTTCGGGGGTTTTCTCGGCCTGTATGAGAAGGCCTTCTTCTTACGTATAATGTCTGGGGGCGGCTTACCCCTCGCAGGTCGAGTTTTTTTTATATCTCCTTTTGACCTTGAACATTTCTATGTTCCCAGTTAACAGATTACCTTAAGGAGGGACCTAACAAAATTTCTCTATTGAGAAATGACTCTCGTACTTTCTGTTCTTTTTTTATTCTTACCATGCTTGGAGTCTTAGACTTTTGATTATCTTCCAAGTGAATTCCATTCCATTGTAAGGCCTTGCCACCTTGGGAGGATGGCTATTTTATATGCCCAGAAATATTCTATGTGGAACTTGTACATTTGGTGTATAGCAAAATTCCAATTCCATGTTAGTCTTCGCTAGGATCTGTGTTTTGTAGTGAAAAAACTAATCAGAGAATGATCACCCACCCACATTTTTTTAGATGCTGCTAGGCGCACACACTGAGGGCTTTAGTTGTGTACCGACTGTTGTGTTTTCTTTCCTTCGGACTGGTGCTCTGTGTGTGGTTGCCCATGTGTCGGGGTTGTGATGTGTTTTTGGCTGGTTTTTTGCTGTACCTGCAGGCTTTCTTCGACCTGGAGAACGGCAACCAGGAGCTCAAGAGCGACCTCAAGGACCTGTACATCAACCATGCGTGACACAGGAATCCTACTATTTGCTGAAGCTCGGTTTTTACTCGGGCGAGGAAGACATGGAGTACTCTACTTTCTCATCTGGCACCGAACGAGCTGTCAAGACATGGCAGGTTAGTAATACTGCACTCCTGAAGATTATCCTTCACGCTATATTAAATTTATGCTACTTGATGATACGAGCTCTCTTTCAGGCAACGGTAGGAACTTCAGAGAACGGAGTCATGACGTCGGAGCTACTTGAGAGGCTATTCTCAGGGAAGACCGGGGAAGATGCGAAAATGGAAGTGAGTTTAGGCCAATATGATATCATTTATTAATTTAGGCCCTAAACCCTAAACCATGATTACACATATAAATCAGAACGAAATAAATACTTTCGGAACCAAATAAACTCTCCTGTTACCTTCTGCGTTACAGGAAGAGCTGCTTGTAAACTAATAGGTTTTGTACATCGGGATGCATAGAACAGTAGGTTTAGTAGTGCAGTCATGAGTCATGACAGTTGGTTTGGGTGTGCACTGAGATTCCAATTTTCTTCTAGGACTACTGCAATAAAAAACCAGTCAGCACCGGCACTACTGCATCAACCAAGACATGCATCTCCTGTCGAGGTGAAGGGCGCCTCATGTGCTTAGGTAATAAACCCTACTAGTTGCACTAATGTGTACAACTGCATATTCAGCTTCCGTATGTACAACTCATAATCTCTGGAACCTGGACCATGGTACGTAGATTTTTATCAGATACCTAAAATAGCAAGTGTTTGTAGTTCCACTATTCTGAATTCTAACAAAACTGAATGCAATGAAACTGTTTTCAGGCACACTTTTTATTGTGATCTCAATCCCTATTTGATATCTGATGTAAAGTAAGAAATGACATGTGAAACAATAGCTGGCTATCATGCTTACCTTAATTTTTCTCAACCGTGTACTGAAAGTGAGCAGGATCGTTGCATTGCTTTTCACATTGTTGGTTCTTATAACCGTTTAATACATTGTTCATGCCTGAGGTTGTCTTGTCATAGTTGATGTTGTCTGTAATCCACTCTACTAAAACTATGATGAATCTTATCCCAGATGTAACACATTAGTCTAGACAGTTCATCTGATCTTGTTAATCAGCAGTTCAACACAATTCACTGCATCCTTCTCTAGATATTGCTTTGATGCATTCAGGGTAGATTTTGAAGTTTTTCATACTGTTGATGAGCTGAGATTCTTTGGTTGACAAGTATATCATTAGAATTCTTCAACTTACCTACCATTCCTCTTCCTCCTGCCTGTAAACTGAAAGCATGCAAGTTGCTGCCTGTTGACCTCACCCCTCTCCTCTGGTACCAATGTTTAAATTCTTACGTCGTTTAATGTTCTGGTCGAATTTGAATTGTAAATTTAATTTTTTTTAGCGGAAAAATGATTTGTAGGGGGCGGTTGGTACTGTAGCCGCCCCTACAAATCGATTTGTAGGGGCGGCTGGTGTTCCCAGACCGCCCCTATAAATCGATTTATAAGGACGGCTACAGTACCAACCGCCCCTAAAAATCTATTTCTACCAGCCGCCCCTACACCAGACCGCCCCTACAAATGCATGATTTGTAGAGACGGTATGGTAGGGGCGGCTGGCCGAACCGTCCCTACAAATGTCTATTAGCCGCTCCTAAAAATCAAATCTGACGTAGTGTTACCTAAGTGTGTTATTTACTTATATACATAAAAAAATGTCGGTAGCTAACACATTAATTGAGACGTGAACTTGACTATCTAAAACATGTTACGTGCTATCACGTTATATAATTAAATGTCTACGTTATACTAACTTGATTAAAACTAAGTTACATAATCAAGTGTGTACATTATGCTAAATTAATCAAAACTATGTTACATGTAGCCTCTCACGTACATTGGGAACAAATGTTACATGTAGTTATTACGTAAATTTGGGAACGAATACACGGCTACAAGCAATGATCCTATCACGCACGTGGATTCACATGCATACACGCATCATGTACATGGATTCATGCACATGCATTATGCTAATCAAATCATGTCAGTTCCAAAATTGCAAAAATAAAAAGATCTACTACATCTAATAGATCACGCATGCATTAGTTACATCTAGAAAATTATTTTTATATATAATTTTTTCTTATTTATCCTATTTTACAAAATTAAAATTAAATAAATACATATTTCACGTATTACCTCCTAAAAGTAATGTTTCTAACGATAGGATCTAATTAATGAACGGCTCACAATCATTTGGATGCCTAACTAGTTGTATCTTCTCTAGTAACATAGCTTAGTGCTTATTTAATTCACTAGAGTTGTTTAGTAGTTGCTCACCTAGCACTACTGGAAAACTGTACTTTGCCGAGTGCCTGAGACTTTGCCGAGTGCTTTTTATCGGGGCACTCGGTAAAATAAAGCACTCGGCAAAGCCTGGCTCTCGGCAAAACTGGGCTTTGCCGAGTGCTGCGGCACTCGGCATTTTTTTTTATTTTTAAAAAACATATTTTGCCGAGTGTAAGCCTTGGGCACTCGGCAATTTTTTTTTTAATTTTTTAAAACTTATTTTGCCGAGTGTCAGCGCCAGGCACTTGGCAATTTTTTTTTAATTTTTGAAAATCAACTTTGTCGAGTTCCCCTGGGCCGGCACTCGGCAAAGCCTTTGCCGAGTGCCTCCCATGGCACTCGGCAAAATATATATATATTTTTTTATTATTTTGGGCCCAAATTATTTTCTGGGGCCTTGTGACAGTATTTCGAACTCTATTTTAAAATTTGGGGCAATTTTAACTTTTTTTTGATATATTTTATTAGTTTATTTCGTTTCGTCGAATTTTTTGGGATATTTCAAATTTGAGGCTGCGGTACATGGAATAATAGACTTTGGTCATCCAAAATTGATACTCATGATATTTAATATGTTTAGGCCGTATCCGAGGAACTCATATGAAATCTCGAGCATCTAGTTGGCGTAACATGTCGAAATCGCTTGCTTTTTAAATGTGATTTTAAATTATATAAAATGCAAGCAAGTCCAAAAATCACAAAACTTATCGAAACCTGTATGTTATTGCATGTGGAGGCGAGAAGGTTTCAAGGAGGACTTGTGGCGTGGGATGATGCTCTACAACATCTTTCATGTGAGTTCCTCGGATACATGTGGACATACCCTAAATATCATGAGTATAAATTTTGGGATGACCAAAGTCCATTATTCCATGTACCGCAGCTCAAATTTGAAATATCCCAAAAATTTCTACGAACGAAATAAACTAATGAAATATATCAAAAAAGTCAAAATTGCCCCAAATTTTAAAATAGAGTTTGAATATCATTAACAAGGCCCCAGTAAAAAAAATTGGGCCCAAAATCAAAAAAAAATTTGCCGAGTGCCATGGGGGGCACTCGGCAAAGTGGGCTTTGCCGAGTGCCGACCCAGGGGGCGATCGGCAAAGTTGATTTTCAAAAAAAAAATTGCCGAGTAAAAGCTCACCGGCCCAATCCTCGCGCGGCCCAACCCTAAAAAACGCCCCCAGCGACGCCCGCTCGCCGCACCCACCCATGGCAGAGTCAGCCCTATATGTTATCTAGTTACTTTTGTAGCATGTGCGTTGTACTAGAACTAGATAGATATAGTTGTATAAATAGACATACACGGCAACTCAGTAAAGAGAGTTCAGATTTGCCATCTCACAGACAGGGCTTCGGCCAACGCTGGTGTCTTGTATTGTGCGTGCTTGCTCTGTTCTCCTTTCTTTTTCTAGCTTCAGCCATAGTGTGTGGGGACGGACAACGCCTGTTCGTGGTCGGCACGGCTAGTGGGTGCTCGGCAACACTAGCGGGTGCTCGGCAAGACCAACGAGTGGTTCACTCGCCTGAGCCGGAGATCTGGTGGGCCAACAAGTGGTATCAGAGCCGTACAAGCGCCGTCGCCAGACTAACCGCTGGCGATGACGGGCGGTTCGGAGTTGGACGACAGCAGTGGCTCTGCTGTGGCTGCCCAGCCACGACCAGAGGTCGTTGTTCGCACGGTGCGGGAGGTCAGTGGCCGACGCTGACTCGCACCAACTATGGAGAGTGGTCGGTGACCATGAAGGTCAAGCTTAGAGCCCGACGGCTCTGGAATGCTGTTGACAAGGGCACCGACGTGTAAGAAGATGACATGTCAGCGTTGGAGGCTATCCTCGCTGCTGTACCGATGGAGTACAGGGAGCCGTTGGGGGCGAAGAGCTCGGCTAAGGAGGCATGGGAGGCTATTGCGGTGATGCGCGTCGGTTTGGACCGCGCAAAGAAGGCGACGACCCAGCTTCTGAAGTAGGAGTACGCCAACCTCAAGTTCATGGATGGTGAAATGGTGGAGGGCTTCTCCCTCTGCCTGCAGACGCTCATCAGCAAGCTAAAGAGCCATGGTGTCACCATCGACGAAGAGGAGGCGGTCTCCAAGTACCTGCACTCTATGCTGGCAAAGTACATCCAGATCGCTCTCTCCATAGAGACGATGCTGGACTTGTCCACCCTCACCATTGAGGATGTGACAGGCCGTCTGCGGGCAATGGACGAACGCCTGGAGCAGGCGGCGGCAACGAAGGACAGCGGGAAACAACTGCTGATGGAAGAGGAGTGGGCTGCTCGGAGGAACTCCGGGAAGGCAGCCTCCTCCAGTCGTGGTGGCGATGGCAAGCGTCGTGGAAAGGCTTCTTCAAAGAAGAAGCAGGTCGACCCCAACGCCTGCCGGCGTTGCGGGAAGATAGGCCATTGGGCACGAGAGTGCCCAAATCGCAAGCAGGAGAAGAAGGCTCAGGCTCACCTAGCGCAAGCCGATGATGAGGATGAGGCCACTATCCTGATGGTGATGTTCTGTGCACTGCACAACGTCGAGGCCGAGGAGAGAGAAGAGGAGATGATGGTGGAAGGACCTGGGAAGGCCCTGAAGACCGTCAACCTCGATGAACCACGTGCCCAAGTTCACCTCGGACGTGTGGGCGCCGACCAGGAGCAGCGGTGGTATCTGAACTCTGGTGCCAGCAACCACATGACGGGCTCCAAGGAATCCTTCTCCGAGCTCGACGGCGATGTTACCGATACGGTGAAGTTTGGTGATGGCTCAAGGGTGGCTATCCAAGGGCGCGACACCATTATCTTCAGATGCCAGAACGGGGAGCACCGCACGCTAATGGATGTATATTACATCCCACAGCTATGTTCTAGCATCATCAACATTGGTCAGCTAGATGAGAGCGATAGCGAGGTACTCATCAAGGACGGTGTCCTGAGGATTAGGGACTGGGAGCAGCGACTTCTTGCCAAGGTGAAGAGGTCCCTAAACCGGTTGTACCTGCTCGACCTGAAGGTAGAGTAGCCGGTGTGCCTGGCGGTGAGGCACTCCGAGGAACCATGGATGTGGCATGCCCAGTTCAGATATCTCAGCTTCGACACGCTTGGTCGGCTGGAGAAGATGGTCCGAGGGCTACCCCACATCAAGCACGAAGGCGAGATGTGTGACAGTTGCCTGGCCGAGAAGCAGAGGAGGCTACCTTTCCCAAAGGCGGCCAAGTATCGCGCGGAGGAAGCTCTTGAGCTCGTTCACGGCGACCTGTGCGAGCCGATCATGCCTGCTACATGTGGTGGTCGGTGGTACTTCCTCCTGCTCGTGGATGATTACAGTCGCTACATGTGAATGCAACTCCTGACGAGCAAAGACAAAGTGGCGGCGGCGATCAAGAAGTTCAAGACGCGTGCAGAGGCCGAGAGTGGCAAGAAGCTCCGCGTGCTGAGGACTGATCACGGTGGTGAATTCACTTTGGTGGAGTTCGCTGTGTACTGCGTGGATCAGGGTGTGGGGCGACACCACACTGCGCTGTACTCACCACAACAGAATGGCATGGTGGAGCGATGGAACCAGACGGTGGTCGGCATGGCCCGATCCATGATGAAGGCCAAAGGCATGCCGGCAAAGTTCTGGGGAGAGGCGGTGACCACGGCGGTGTTCATCCTCAACCACGCTCCGACCAAGGCCCTGACGGGAAAGACGCCGTTCGAAGCTTGTTATGGGTGCAAGCCAAGCGTGTCCTTCCTCCGAACATTCAGTTTCATCAGCCACGTTAGGAAGACAAAGCCGAACCTCATCAAGCTGGAGGACAGGAGCACCCCGATGGTGTTCCTAGGCTACGCGGAGGGTACCAAGGCGTACCGGCTCTACGACCCACGTGGAGACAAGGTGCTTGTCTCACGTGATGTCGTGTTCGATGAGAAGGCGGCTTAGGACTGGAGCAGTCCAAGCACGAGGGAAGCTGGCGGCTTCACCAACACCTTCATCGTCGAGCACTTGGTCATCCACGATGGTGGAGACGCTGGGGAACAGGTGCCGAGCACTCCGACGATGGAGCCGAGCACTCCTAGGGCAGTGCCGAAGCACTTCAGGAGGGATGCCGAGCACTCCGGGAGGAGGGTCATGCACTCCTGGAGGGATGCCGAGCATGCCAGGAGTGGCGTCGGGAGGTTCTACAGTGGTGGCGACCACTTTAGGACGGGTGTCGAGCACTCCCGTGGTGTAGCCAAGACATCTTGCAGTGGTGCCAACCACTCCAAGACTGAGGCTGGGCACTCCTATAGTGTGGTCGAACACTGCAGGAGTTATGACGAGCTATCCAGAAGTAGTGTTGAGCACTTCAGGTGCTATGCCAAGCACTCCAGCGGAACAGGGAACTCCATCGACGCTGATCGAGCTCGCCTCACCTCCAAGTGACATCACTGAGTTCGTGGACGCCTACCGTGAAGGTGAGGAGGTGCGGTTCCGCAGACTGGACGACATCGTCGGTGGCATAGGTCCTTCTGGTCTAGCAGGTAGGCTGCTCATCGACGCAGAGCTGCTATTCGTCAGTGCAGAGGAACCACCCACGTTCGCGCTAGCCGAGCGCGATAGAAACTAGCGACGAGCGATGCTAGAGGAGATGAAGGCGATCAAGGAAAACGAGACTTGACAGCTCATCGATCCACCTCTAGGATGTCGTCCGATCAGCCTGAAGTGGGTGTACAAGGTCAAATGGGACGAGCTCGGCGCCATTGTCAAGCACAAGGCGCGCCTCGTCGGCCGAGGCTTTGTTCAGCGTGAGGGCATCGACTTCGAGGAGGTATTTGCACCAGTAGCGCGCATGGAGTCGGTTCGTTTGCTACTAGCCTTGGCAGCAGCAAAAGACTGGCGCATCCATCACTTGGACGTTAAATCGGCCTTCCTCAATGGTGAGCTGGCAGAAATGGTCTTCGTCAGGTAACCTCCAGGTTTCGCCGTCAAGGGAGAGGAGCACAGGGTGCTCCGACTACGCAAGGCGCTCTATGGGTTGCGACAAGCCCCTCGAGCATGGAACGCTAAGCTTGACGCCACGCTAGGCGAGCTTGGGTTTCAAAGGTGCGCAACCGAGCACGCGCTCTACACGCGACGATGGGGGAAGGAAGAGCTCGTGGTCAGCGTGTATGTGGATGACTTAATCGTCACCGGCGCACGCACGGAGGTCATCAACAGCTTCAAATGCGAGATGGCGGCTCGTTTTCGAATGAGCGATCTCGACGCACTCTCCTACTACCTCGGCATCGAGGTGAGATAGGGGAAGGAGGAACTCACACTCGGTCAGAGCACGTATGCCTCTAAGCTGTTGGAGAGGAGTGGCATGGTGGAGTGCAAACCATGCGTGACTCTGATGGAGGAACGGCTGAAACTGATGAAGGCCAGCACCACGGCGAAGGTGGATGCAACACTCTACCGAAGCATTATTGGCGGTCTGCGCTACCTAGTCCACACGAGGCCAGACATTGCGTTCGCCATGGGCTACGTCAGTCGCTTCATGGAGGGTCCCAGAGAGGATCACTAGGCTACAGTGAAGCGGCTACTGCGCTACGTCAAGGGGACGGTGAATCATGAGATCATCTTCCCAAAAACCGGCGGGAGTAGGCTGCAACTCACTGTGTTCAGCGATGCAGACATGGCGGGGGACATCGATGGACGACGGAGCACCTCTGGCGTGCTTGTCTTCCTCGGGTCGGCCCCAAATTCATGGTTATCGCTGAAACAGAAGGTGGTGGCGCTATCTACGTGCGAGGCAGAGTACGTAGCGGCGGCCACATCGGCGTGCCAAGTTGTGTGGCTACGCTGGCTGCTGGGCGAGCTGATCGGCGTGGAAGCTCACCCACTAGCACTGATGGTGGACAACCAGCCCGCCATCGCCCTCGCGAAGAATCCGGTTCTGCGCAACCGGAGTAAACACATCGACGTGAAGTTTCACTTCCTCAGGGACTGTGTCGATGGAGGGCAGATCGTTATCGAGTTCGTCGAAACTGGTCGGCAACTCGCGGACGTCCTCACCAAGCCGCTCGGACGATTTCGACTTACGGAGCTGAAGGAGATGATCGGCATAGAGGGGGTACAAGGGTTAGCAGTAGGATTAGGGGAAGATTGTTAGCTAATCTACTGCTACATTGTGTGAACACAGCAAGGGAAGGCGGCGCCGACCTGGCCCCCTGCTGTGATACTGTAGCCGCTGCAGGTGTAGGCGCCGCACGGCTCACCTGCAGCACTGTAGGCACATGCAGTGGCCGGCGCAGAGTCAGCCCTATATGTTATCTAGTTACTGTTGTAGCATGTGCGCTGTACTAGAACTAGATAGATATAGTTGTATAAATAGACATACACGGCAACTCAGTAAAGAGAGTTTAGATTTGCCATCTCACAGACAGGGCTTCAGCCAACACTGGTGTCTTATATTGTGCGTGCTCGCTCTGTTCTCCCTTCTTCTTCTAGCTCCAGCCATAGTGTGTGGGGACGGACAACGCCTGTTCGTGGTCGGCATGGCTAGCGGGTGCTCGGCAAGATCGGCGAGTGGTTCACTCGCCTGAGCCGGAGATCCTGTGGGCCAACAAAGACAACTGGCTGCATCTAATACATTTCCTCGGATTTCATCCTTACAAAGAGATTGCCTTCCTTTGCATATCATAATCAAGGACAATAGCTTATCATTTGAACAGCTCAAAGGTTCAAGATTTAGGCACCATAAATATACCTGAAATGGAAAATGCATTCCTATACACCCCATGCTGGATGAGGGAATTATCTGAAAAGAATAAAGCATAGCCTATACTACTATTGTATCAAAGGCAGGTTGAGTTTGCACGCATTACTGTTTTATTTGGAGCATACTATATATAAATAATCTTCGTACGTTGTTGTTAGCTTTTTAGCCGATAAATGACAATTGATTCCTCCCCGCTTGCCAATAATGGGAATGTGTGGGTCTCCAGCTTTGTTTTTATCATTATGTATATATATATATATATATATATATATATATATATAGATCTTTTTTCCCATCATGTTTTTTTTTGGGTGATAAACATGCGCAATGTAGTGTGCTTCATTCAACAGATAAAAAGATGGTCACCAACGATAACTATATTTCTCTATGTTTGACACAGAGAATTTTTTTTCATCCAAAAAACTATAGAGAAACTTACAGTAAGATTCCCAGGCATCATAACATTGGAGTCAAGACACGAAAGCAGCACTGAGTACTACTGTAGGTGCAATAGTCAGAGCAAAAGACGGAAAACAAGATTTACAGTGACACGACACATTTCATCCTAACGAGTGTGCCAAGAATGAGCACGCCATGCAATTGGTGATGATGCATGGTAACTAGCTAGACCAATACAATAAGACAAGGTGCTGTCATTTCTTTAGCAATTAGATGAGTTGAAAGTTTTCCCCTCAGAAATATAATGCTGGAGCACATAAGTATAATTTGAAAACAAAGTGCAAAAATATAATGTGTAGAATTTCTCCTTTTCTCCCACCAAAAGGATATATTTTCAATGAACTCGCAGCACATAGATCTAGCTATAAGCTGCTTTGACAATTCTATCAAAGGCCGACACTGCACCCTTTTCTACAACTCCAAGTCACTCTGACACTTGACATAGCCAACTGTAGAGTGAAATGAGATTACTGGTTGCAAGATGATGTGTCAAATCAAATGAGATTATAAGCAGGCATAGGCATGGCATCCTAGAATTCGATTCAAGGTCGGATGGCTGTGCCTGTGCCTGCCTTGGGCCTAGGCCGGGCCATGGACAAGAGGCCTATATATAGATAGAAAGCGGACGCCGTGATGGGCTCCGCCTCCGGCTCCAAGGAGGGGGACGAGTGGGTGCTCAGCCACGGCGACGTGGTGCTCATCCGCTCCGACCTCGCCATCCTCCGCGGGCCCCGCTTCATCAACGACCGCATCATCGCCTTCTACTTCGCGCACCTCTCCGCCGGCCTCCACAGCGACGATATCCTCCTGCTCCCACCCTCCATCCCCTACCTCCTCTCCAACCTCCCCGACCCGGCCTCCGTCGCCGACCCGCTCCGCCTCGCCTCCCGCCGCCTCGTCCTGCTCCCCGTCAACGACAACCCCGACGCCTCCGTCGCCGAGGGCGGCGCCCACTGGACCCTGCTCGTCCTCGACAGCGCCACCAGCCGCTCCGCGCCCTGCTTCGTCCACCACGACAGCCTCCGCGGCGCGCCCAACCTCCCCATCGCCGCCGGCCTCGCCGACGCGCTCCGCCCCCCTGCTGCAATGTGAATTGTGATTCGGGCACTGTTCCACTCGTCCAGGGGCAGTGGGGCACACGCCGAGGCAGACCAACGGGGACGACTGCGGCGTCTACGTCATGGCCATCGCCTGGGCCATCTGCGCCTGGTGGTGGTGGAACGAAGCCTAGGACCACCGGGGACGGGGAGGGGATTGGCTCGAGGTGGTGAGGAGGGAGGTGGATGCCCGCAGCGTCAAGGCCATGAGCACCGGCCTGCTGCAACTAATCAACACCCTCATCCAAGAGAAGGCCAAGCCCAATTCCATATCTGAGGGAGACACTATCAGATTGATAGGCAGTAGCTTAGTTGCTGCTAGTGATTTCTTAACTCTCAAGTCTGGTACCCCCTGTTGATCTTAATCAAGGGTTCTCTTGCTATGTCGCCTTGTTTGTGAAGAAGAAGAAGAACTGGTAGAGCATACACACTTTGTGTAAGTAGTGAAGTCTAAGGAAAATACATCTGTCCATGTGAGTAAAGTTTTGGCAAAACCCAGTAGCAAATTAACTATTACTGATCATGATCAAAATGCTGCGACCTCACCGTGCTTATGCTTGCAAGTTTGTTGAGTTTGAATGGATTCGTGTTGAAGTTCTATGCCATTGGAGTTTGGATATTAGTCCAGTGCAGGTGTATTTGGATGACAATTAATTAAGAATTAGTTGATAAGAGCGAAATGGTTGGTTGAGCAGTTCAAGTGTTGTTTCCTGAAACTTTGTATTCACTGGAATTTTAGAACTTGAGAGCTACGTTAAATGTGTTTACATGTTTGTTACTCAAATGTTTCATTGAATATGCATATTTTATATTGTAAAACATGCAAGTTTCTAGTATTATCATTCTAGAAACACCTGCTGTTCAACTAGGTAATCCTGAACCAGTTCTAGTTGAGATGTATTATATATGTTCAATTCTAGTTTAAGCTTTCCTTGTAGCACCACTGATCTTTTGCCTTTCTGTTGGCACGGTTTATTATCAAATGTGTTTTAATATTTTACTATAATGAACACTATATGTCGGTGCGAAAAGTGACCAACAAGTAAATATTTGTACTTTTGCCGTGCATTGTGATCAGATGTGACCTAGCACTCAATGACACATGATTTATACTGGTTCAAGCAACGTACCCTACGTTCAGTTTCACTCGGTCGGTGACTTTATTCCTGAGCCCAGGTGCTCGAAGTTTGCTTTGGGGTACAAACGAGTAGGAATAAGAAGGGGGTGTTAAAGGTCCGGTCGGACTCTAAAAAGAAGGGCCGAGAGTGACGGGGGCTCTAACGTGCGCTAAGTATTGGAGTGTATGCTCTGTGTAGCTTTAGAGTTCTAGAGCTATTGAGCTATTCGAGTTCTCAGGTCCTCGAGTACGTCCTCGAATCGTCTAGCTTCTCTTTTTTGAGAAAAGCCAGAGAGAAGTTTTTAGGAGATAGCTCATCCCCTTTTATAGTCGAAGGGGATGGCCTTACAAGTCAGAGAAAGAGAGAGAATGTATACGTGTGTGACCTACTCTTGTTGCCCACGCTGTCGGGTACGAGATGGTCGTCGGCGCCTATAATACTGTTTATGTCCAGATGCATATGGCAGGCTCCACCGTGTTCGCCTGGTATGGCAAACGTCGGCGCCTACAATACTGTTTGTGTTCTGACAGACCTAGAAGGTTGCATAGTGCCCATCTGGCATGGCCTGATGGCACCGTCCTGCAGGTGCGTAGCGTATGGCAGGGTACGGTCCTCAGTATTGCGGTTTGACTTGAGCGTCTTACCTTATCTGCTCCGCCTGATCCCTAGGCCCTCACCGAGCGGGCGTCCCCGGTCGGTCGTTCCCAGTCGGCCCCGACCGTATCGGTCGGGGAAGAGCCGCAAGCAGAGGTCCGGCATATCCCCGGTCGAAAAAGGTGGTTGGAGTTGGACTATGTCCTCACCTTGGCCAGGCATTCCGGTCGGGGACCAGATCGTTCTCCTGGCCTATCATTATATATCTGGGCCAGCCTGGGAGGTGCGCGTTGTCGTTACGCCGTCTGATGGGCCAAGTTTTTGGAGGGAAGCGGGTCCATTGGGGACCTCGGGTTTATAAACCCGACAGGAGCCCCAAGCCCTTTTGAGACTTCTATGAAGTCATGAAGGGGTTGTTTACACTCGTTTCACGGAGCGCACCCAGTGGGTGTAAGATCGTGGGTCGCCGTCGGACGAGACGGAGCGCAAACCCGAAGTGTTGGGTGAGACGGAGCGCCAACCCAAGTGTCGGGCGCCAACCCAAGCGTCGGGCGTGGCCGAGGGGTCGGGCGAGACAGAGCGCCAACCCAAGTGTCGGGCACTGTAACACCTTGGGTGTTTAAATATTAAAAACCGGACATATCATCATATGCATTGCAAGGCATTGGTCATGTTGCAAATTTTGTTATGCATTCACTAAAACAAGTTTACATTTATGTTATAAGTATTGCTTGGTATTGTTTGAATCAAGTTTGAAATCGTTGTATTGATTTGAAATTCCGAAAACCCTGATTTTCAATATTTAAATCCGACCCTGAAAATCCATTTCAAAATCGAAGCACATTTTGGGGTTGAGTCTTAAAGCAAAGTTGTAGAGCTTGTCGAGTTGTACAAAGTTTATTTTTAGAGTTTTTCAAGTTGTTTAGTAAAATTTGAAGTTATTTAAAAAGGCGAAATTCCTTAAATATCCCCGTTTTAAATTCAAAAGTTCATTTCAAAATGTAGGCTGAATTTGGGTATGGTTTCAAAAGCAAAGTTGTAGAACTTTTGATTTTGAATAACTTTTGTTTTTGGAGATTTTTGAGTTATTATTAAAATTTGGGAGTAATTTGGGAATTTTGGTGGATGGCAATTCTGTAATTTCGATGAACAGTAACCGCGGAAGACAACTCATCGCCGGCGATCTTCGGTTTGCTTCCAGGCGCGGTCATGGCCGTTTTTGGCGTCGCACTGGCGCGGTGAAGGCCACAGCGCAGCTTCCTTGAGCTTCTGAGCCGTGTTATTTGGACCGAGGCGCCGTCGTCATCGTTCTTTCCTCTCCTCTGTTTTTCTCCCGCCGTCACCGCCATTCTCCGTTGAGCCCTCACCGTCGAACCAGCGTCTGCGTCGTCGCAGCGATGCGTGTCCCAGCTCCGCTAGTTCCTTGCGCACCCAGCCAGCTAGCTCTAGTCGCTTGATTTCGCCGTGAACTCGCCGTTCATCGTTTTCTTCCTCGCGGCCGGCAGCACCACCGTGGTGTGCGCGTCGCCGTGGCCAGCGCGTTACGGTGAGCCTCTGCTATTTCTGACTCTTGCTTCAGCTTCGCCTCGATGCCGTGGTGCTTTGTGCCCGGTTGATTGACCATTTCCTCCACCGCAGTCGCCGGTTCTTCCTCATCGACGATCTTTGCTCCGCCGTGATCGCTGTGACCGTCGAACCGTGTCTCCGTTGCTTCTCAGGCTCGGCCAGCGACTCCAGTGTGTTCGGGGTGAGCTCCTGGTTCTACCCGAGTTGTTTGTTTCATCGTTACCGAGCTCCTATCGCCGGCGTAGCGCAGCCGCGCTGCCGTGTCAGCCATGGCCGCCGTCGAGCTAGTATAGGGCCGTAATCAGTACAGATAGGGACGTCAATCGATGCGCCTAGTCTTGGTGATCATTTTAGTACCTTGGTCGTCGCCGTTGGACTCACCATCGGCGAGGAATCGCCGGTCAGAGCCGTCGCTGCCGTGGTCAACGTCGGAGGTTGAAGATGACAAGTGGGACCCGGTTGTCAGTGACTCAGCGTTCAAAATGAATTTTCTGTTTTTCAGATTTAAATGAATAGTGTCTGTTTTTGTTATTTTTGTGTAGATTTATTTAGAGCTCCAAAAATTATGAAAATTTTTGTGTGACTTCTCTGTGATGTGTATTATTTAGGAAAAATATGAAATGTTGATTTTCAGTAATTTTTGAATGTGATAAAAATTGCTCAATTAATTAATAAATGAGTTTCCAGGATTTTTCTAGACTTATTTATGCATCCAAAAATTATGAAAATTGTTTTGTCACTTAGTTATCATGTGATGAACATATACAAAAATTTTGAGGTCAATTGGAACAAGTTGATTTATTTCATAATTATTAATTAATTAATTCATTCATAACAGCAAATAGTAACCTTTAGTGATTTAGGTTTTGTTTGAGTTTTTGATTAAGTGATGTCCTTGGGTCATTAGTTGGTAATGATACTTGGCAATTGTTGTGAGTGTTGCGAAAATGGTTTAGTTGGTTTAACTTGTAACTGTACCGCGAAGGAAAGTTGTATTCAAGTTGTTAAGTTTTGCATCCATCATCGAGCATCATATTTTGTATCCGCATCATGTTAAGCATGGCATTGTTACTACGTGTAGTGAACGAAGGTGAGCACGTGATAGTTAATCAAGTAGTTGAGGAGGTTGATCCGTCTGTGGAGGTTGGAGTTGATATCGGTGGAGCGACTCCGGACCCGGACTTTTCCGTCAATGAAGGCAAGCCCCGGATGCATACAACCCTACCTTGTATTTTACAAATTGATTTCGCTTTTGCTTCTTTTTACTGCATTAAGTGATTAGGAGTCAAGTAAAAACCAAATTGGTACCTTACCAACCTTGTTATTCCATATTTACCATATTACCAGTTTTAAATTCATATATGCCAGTTTTGCTTAGCTATGCTTAGAACGGTGAAAGTCGGGTGATTACCTGTCATCTGCAAGTTTTAAATGGAGCTTTGGTTAAATATATTAACATGTGATATGAGAATGTGGAGTAATAAATCTAGACCAGGCGGATTCGGTGTGTGTGAGCCACAAGACATGGAGGTCTTGTGAGCAGGTTCTTTTCGCCTGTGTCGATTAAGGTCCGTCCGTTGTTGAATTGCATGAGGTGAGACTTTGTAGTACTAACCACATACTTCGGTAAGCCTTAACTTGGTTATTCTATTATGAGAATGGCTACTCGCGCACTGGGAGTGGAGAGATGGCGGGAATAGCGTGTACCCACGTGGCAATGGGCTGGATTGGTGGAGTACTGTATTCTCGGGTGGCGTGGACCCGTTCTTGTTTTAGAGGATCCGAGGGTAGGTTGGTATATGTAGGTCGGGGACCTACATATGTCGTGTGGTCTGGAATTCCCAGCTAGGTTATAATCGGTTCGAATCGTCGTTGCTCCTCGGTTATGGAGACTCAACTCACTGTTCATCATCGTAGAATTAATAACTAGAACTTGAGGATGGTTTGAGAAGGTGTTGGTTACGAAGTTTCATGATCTCAATGCGGATCATGTCAGCTTTGTATATGATCTTTATGAAGTTTTAAACATTGATATAAAGAATTTTGTTAAAGACGCTTTTACGCAAAAGAACCTTGATTATTGCTAAAGCCATACCTTGAATCCCATGAGCCTGCATTCCTGTGTTCTTTTAAATTCTTATTTCGGTTAAGTCTTGTTGAGTACTTTTGTACTCAGGGTTCGTTGACCCTTGTTGCAGGTGAGGCTCATGAGCAGATCTGTTTTGGATCGTGCTGCATGACTGTTGTTCAGTGCGATGACGATAATTAAATGTGTGGCCCTTGGGCAGGGCAGCTTATGTTGTGTGTTTTGTAATATATTATAATGCCACTCCACTACTTTGGTTTGTTTTATTATCGAACTTAGTTGTATGGTTTGAAACAAATGGTTTGTAAACTATGTTATTGTAAGTCTTCCGCTACTTTTACTCTGATGTATCTATTTGAATAAACTGTTGTAATACTACAATGACTCTGTAATGTGATCCTGCTCGGAAATCGTGGATGATTCGGGGTTCCCCGAGGACACCCGACAGTCTTCTTAAGTTACCGGGAACATATGTATAGATGTCAAAGGTCGTTGGACAGTGACAGGTGCATGTGGGCCCTATAATTTAGGAGGTTCTGCCACAGAATGGTATCAGAGCGATCGTTACAAAGTTTTTGTGGTATTGGTTTATGAAAACTTCAAAATGATTTGGGATGACTAAATTTAACTTGTTTAATTTTTTCCAAATTGCTTCTGACTTGTCTTATTTCTTTCTCACCATTCCTTATTTGATTAAAAAGGTTTTGTGTGGTGGAGTAGTAATCTTATTATACCCTATATAAAAACAAATGTTGTTTATTCTCGTTTTAAGCTTTGGTGGTTTTGTTCGTCAGAACGATTCATGCATCATAATTAAGTTACTTGTTACTTCCTTCATCTCTGAGTCTGGGGTGAGTAGTGTGTATGGGTTGAGTGTGTAGTCCATCCTTACTGCTCTTGAGACTATTGTCAGATTGTTTTACTTGGATTAATACTGCTTGTACAGTATGGCTCGTACCAAGAAGACACCCCATAAGTCCACTAGACCCAAAGGAGTTCCTCGACACCAACTAGCCCCTAGGAATGATGGTGCTAGCAGTAGCAGCTCTAGGCCTGATCCTAAGGCGGAGATACAGAGGATTTCTGTAGAGTTAGCCCAAGCTACTAGAGATAGGGCTATGGACGCCATTCAGGTGGGCAGATTACAGGAGCAACTAAGACGTTTCACCACCGCTCACAGGAACTGCGAACGTATGTTAGTTCGTATGGTGGAAGGAAGGAATGAGGCTTGGCATAGGGAAAATGTAGCTAGAGCTAGAACTCATGAGTTAGAATTTTATGTAGAAAACTTGGAGGAGCATAATACCTATCTGTATGAGGAAGTTCATAGGCTAAGCAATCTCCTAGATCCAAATCATGAACCCCAAGCTGATGAAATGGATCCCGGTGTTGTCCTTGCCGATGGTAGTGAATCGAAAGAAGAAGAAGAAGATCCCGAAGAATTAGTAATGATCGATGAAAGTGACAATGAAGGCGGTAATATTTCCGGAATGGATACTGAGCCTGAAGTTAGATATAATCTTAGGATGAATTGGATGTATCAGCATAAGGCTGTTATAGATGCTTTGAATAGAACTATAAGGGTGAGTTTGCCTGATAGAACTTCTCAACTTCTCATCCAACTTCCAACCTTAAGAAGATCAGTGGGCAGAGTTTGTGCAACTGCCGTCAAAGAGATTAGAGATATCCCGGTAGTATATGAATTTCTGATGTGTTTCACGAAGATTTACCCGGTCTACCACCGATAGGGATGTCCAGTTTAACATAGAATTGCAACACAGAACAGCTCCGATTTCTCGGAGAGCTTATAGGATGCCACCTAAGGAGTTAGTCGAGTTGAAAACTCAGTTGCAAGAATTGATTGAGAAGGGGTTTATACAACCTAGTTCATCGCCTTGGGGGTGTCCGGCAATTTTTGTGAAAAAGAAAGATGAGACTCTGAGGTTATGTGTTGATTATCGTCCCTTGAATGAAGTGACCATCAAGAATAAATATCCGTTACCTCGGATAGATTTGCTTTTTGATCAATTGGCCGGAGCCAAGGTTTTCTCCAAGATAGATTTGAGGTCAGGATATCATCAAATCAAGATAAAGCCTGAAGATATTCCCAAAATGGCATTTACCACAAGATATGGATTATATGAATATTTGGTAATGTCTTTTAGTTTGACCAATGTTCCAGCTCATTTCATGTATTTGATGAATTCAGTATTCATGTCTGAGCTAGACAAATTTGTAGTGGTGTTTATTGATGATATTCTAGTATATTCCAAGAATAAGAAAGAACATGCGAAACACCTCAGAATTGTTCTGACTCGCTTGAGGGAACATCAACTATATGCCAAGTTCAGCAAGTGTGATTTTTGGCTTAAGGAAGTACAATTTCTTGGACACATCTTGTCAGCGGAAGGAGTTGCTGTTGATCCAAGCAAAGTGAAGGATGTGCTTGATTGGAAACGACCAACCACAGTTCATCAAGTTCGGAGTTTTCTGGGATTGGCGGGGTATTACCATCGGTTTATTCCAGATTTCTCTAAAGTATCAAAGTCCATAACTGAGTTACTGAAGAACCAAGTCAAGTTTGCCTGGTCATCTGATTGTGAAGAGGCTTTCCAGACTTTAAAGAGACTGTTGACCACTGCACCAGTATTAGCCCAACCTGATATCGAGAAGCTGTTTGATGTTTATTGTGATGCTTCGGTATTGGTATTTGATGTGTGTTGATGCAAGAAGGCGAGTCATTGCTTATGCATCCAGGCAACTTAAGCAACATGAAGAACACTATCCGACTCATGATCTGGAGTTAGTAGCTGTGGTCCATGCTCTGAAGATTTGGTGGCATTACCTACTTGGTAATATGTGCCATATTTATACAGACCATAAGATCTTAAAATATATCTTTACTCGATCGAGTTGAATATGCGACAAAGAAGATGGTTAGAGTTGATTAAAGATTATGACTTGGAAGTACACTATCACCTGGTAAAAGCAAATGTGGTGGCGGATGCTCTCGATGCAAAAAAGTTATTGCAATTGCACCTGACAAGAAGAACAATGGGTTTGACTTTATGTCAAGAGATGGAGAAGTTAAATGTAAAGTAATTCAACAAGGTAGTTTGACCAACATAATTGTTGAAGCCACTATTCGAGATCAAGTTATTGCTGCTCGAAGGAAAACAAGGTGTAGCCCATATCAAGGAAAGAGTCGAGAATGGAAAGGCGGAATGTTTCATTATAGATAATGAAGGTGTGCTATGGTTCAAGGATCGTTTGGTAGTACCAAAAGTTCCTGAGTTGCGGCAGTCAATTCTTGAAGAAGCACATGCTACTAGGTTATCTATCCATCCGGGAAGCAACAAGATGTACCATGACTTAAAACAAAGGTTTTGGTGGACCAAAAATGAAGATAGAAATTGCGAGATATATAGCAAAGTGTGATACTTGTCAGAAAGTGAAAGCTATACATTTGAGGTCTGCTGGAGAACTACAACCATTACCTATTCCAGCTTGGAAGTGGGAGGACATAAGTATGGACTTTATTGTTGGTCTACCCAAGACATCAAAGGGATTTGACTCAATATGGGTTATTGTAGATCGACTCACTAAGTTAGCACATTTTCTTCCTATCAAGACTATATATCCCACTATCCAATACGCCAAGATATATTTAGCAAGAATTATGAGTCTCCATGGAATACCAAAGACCATAGTGTCCGATCGGGGTACATAGTTTGTCTCCAGTTTTTGGAAACAATTGCATTCTTCATTGGATACCAAGCTCCTGTATAGTACAGCTTATCATCCACAGACTGATGGATAGACTGAAAGAGTCAATCAAGTGCTTGAAGATATGTTAAGGTGTTGTGTCCTTAATTATTCCAACAAGTGGGACGAATGCTTACCTTTGGCCGAGTTCTCATATAACAATAGTTATCAGGAAAGCATTAGAATGGCTCCATTTGAAGCACTCTATGGTCGTAGATGTAGAACATCATTGAGTTGGTCTGAGCCCGGAGAAAGAAGATTCTTTGGAGTTGACCTTGTGAAAGAAACCGAAGACAAGGTTAGGCAAATACAGAGTAATTTGAAAATAGCTCAGTCCCGCCAAAAGAGTTATGCGGATAGACGACGGAGACCATTGGTGTTTAACAAAGGAGAATTTGTATATCTGAAAGTATCACCAATGAAGGGAGTTAACCATTTTGGTGTTAAAGGCAAGTTGGCACCTCGATATATTGGACTATTTCAAATTTTGGAGAGATATGGAAAAGTGGCCTATCGCTTGAAATTACCAGAACATTTATCAGCTGTACATGATGTGTTCCATGTGTCTCAGTTGAAGAAGTGTCTCCGAGTGCCTGAGCAGAATGTTGAAGTTGAAGGAGTGGAACTTGAATCAGATCTGACTTATTCAGAATATCCTATTCGAGTGTTGGATCAGAAAGATCGTGTTACTCGGAGGAGAATAATAAAGTTCTACAAGATACAATGGAATCAACATTCAGAAGAGGAAGCTACTTGGGAATCAGAAGATTACTTGTTAGAAAAGTTTCTAGAGTTTCTTGCGTCATTATAGAATAGAGTACTGTTAGTTAAGTTCGGTTGTTACAAATTGTGTTTTATAAAGGAACCTCAATTGTTTTATGGATGAGAATTGGATGTTTTTGGATTGACACATTTCCTTTTCCATTACTTACCCTATGGCTTTGAATCTCGGGGCGAGATTTCTTTTAGGGGGAAGGATTGTAACACCTCGGGTGTTTAAATATTAAAAACCGGACATATCATCATATGCATTGCAAGGCATTGGTCATGTTGCAAATTTTGTTATGCATTCACTAAAACAAGTTTACATTTATGTTATAAGTATTTCTTGGTATTGTTTGAATCAAGTTTGAAATCGTTGTATTGATTTAAAATTTCGAAAACCCTGATTTTCAATATTTAAATCCGACCCTGAAAATCCATTTCAAAATCGAAGCACATTTTGGGGTTGAGTCTTAAAGCAAAGTTGTAGAGCTTGTCGAGTTGTACAAAGTTTATTTTTGGAGTTTTTCAAGTTGTTTAGTAAAATTTGAAGTTATTTAAAAAGGCGAAATTCCTTAAATATCCCCGTTTTAAATTCAAAAGTTCATTTCAAAATGTAGGCTGAATTTGGGTATGGTTTCAAAAGCAAAGTTGTAGAACTTTTGATTTTGAACAACTTTTGTTTTTGGAGATTTTTGAGTTGTTATGAAAATTTGGGAGTAATTTGGGAATTTTGGCGGATGGCAATTCTGTAATTTTGATGAACAGTAACCGCGGAAGCCAACTCATCGCCGGCGATCTTTGGTTTGCTTCCAGGCGTGGTCGTGGCCGTTTTTGGCATCGCGCTGGCGCGGTGAAGGCCACAGCGCAGCTTCCTTGAGCTTCTGAGCCGTGTTATTTGGACCGAGGCGCCGTCGTCATCGTTCTTTCTTCTCCTCTGTTTTTCTCCCACCGTCACCGCCATTCTCCGTTGAGCCCTCGCCGTCGAACCAGCGTCTGCGCCGTCGCAGCGATGCGTGTCCCAGCTCCGCTAGTTCCTTGCGCACCCAGCCAGCTAGCTCTAGTCGCTTGATTTCGCCGTGAACTTGCCGTTCATCGTTTTCTTCCTCGCGGCCGGTAGCACCACCGTGGTGTGCGCGTCGCCGTGGCCAGCGCGTTACGGTGAGCCTCTGCTATTTTTGACTCTTGCTTTAGCTTCGCCTCGATGCCGTGGTGCTTTGTGCCCGGTTGATTGACCATTTCCTCCACCGCAGTTGTCGGTTCTTCCTCACCGACGATCTTTGCTCCGTCGTGATCGCTGTGACCGTCGAACCGTGTCTCCATTGCTTCTCAGGCTCGGTCAGCGACTCTAGTGTGTTCAGGGTGAGCTCCTGGTTCTACACGAGTTGTTTGTTTCATCATTACCGAGCTCTTATCGCCGGCGTAGCGCAGCCGCGCTGCCATGTCCGCCATGGCCGCCGTCGAGCTAGTATAGGGCCGTAATCAGTACAGATAGGGACGTCAATCGATGCGCCTAGTCTTGGTGATCATTTTAGTACCTTGGTCGTCGCCGTTGGACTCACCATCGGCGAGGAATCGCCGGTCAGAGCCGTCGCTGCCGTGGTCAACGTCGGAGGTTGAAGATGACAAGTGGGACCCGGTTGTCAGTGACTCAGCGTTCAAAATGAATTTTCTGTTTTTCAGATTTAAATGAATAGTGTCTGTTTTTGTTATTTTTGTGTAGATTTATTTTGAGCTCCAAAAATTATGAAATTTTTTTTGTGACTTCTTTGCGATTTGTATTATTTAGGAAAAATATGAAATGTTGATTTTCAGTACTTTTTGAATATGATAAAAATTGCTCAATTAATTAATAAATGAGTTTCCAGGATTTTTCTAGACTTATTTATGTATCCAAAAATTATGAAAATTGTTTTGTCACTTAGTTATCATGTGATGAACATATACAAAAATTTTGAGGTCAATTGGAACAAGTTGATTTATTTCATAATTATTAATTAATTAATTCATTCATAAAAGCAAATAGTAACCTTTAGTGATTTAGGTTTTGTTTGAGTTTTTTATTAAGTGATGTCCTTGGGTCATTAGTTGGTAATGATCCTTGGCAATTGTTGTGAGTGTTGCGAAAATGGTTTAGTTGGTTTAACTTGTAACTGTACCGCGAAGGAAAGTTGTATTCAAGTTGTTAAGTTTTGCATCCATCATCGAGCATCATATTTTGTATCCGCATCATGTTAAGCATGGCATTGTTACTACGTGTAGTGAACGAAGGTGAGCACGTGATAGTGAATCAAGTAGTTGAGGAGGTTGATCTGTCTGTGGAGGTTAGAGTTGATATCGGTGGAGCGACTCCGGACCTGGACTTTTCCGTCAACGAAGGCAAGCCCCGGATGCATACAACCCTACCTTGTATTTTACAAATTGATTTCACTTTTGCTTCTTTTTACTGCATTAAGTGATTAGGAGTCAAGTGAAAACCAAATTGGTACCTTACCAACCTTGTTATTCCATATTTACCATATTACCAGTTTTAAATTCGTATATGCCAGTTTTGCTTAGCTATGCTTAGAACGGTGAAAGTCGGGTGATTACCTGTCATCTGCAAGTTTTAAATGGAGCTTTGGTTAGATATATTAACATGTGATATGGGAATGTGGAGTAATAAATCTAGACCAGGCGGATTCGGTGTGTGTGAGCCACAAGACATGGAGGTCTTATGAGCAGGTTCTTTTCGCCTGTGTCGATTAAGGTCCGTCTGTTGTTGAATTGCATGAGGTGAGACTTTGTAGTACTAACCACATACTTCGGTAAGCCTTAACTTGGTTATTCTGTTATGAGAATGGCTAATCGCGCACTGGGAGTGGAGAGATGGCGGGAATAGCGTGTACCCACGTGGCAATGGGCTGGATTGGTAGAGTACTATATTCTCGGGTGGCGCGGACCTGTTCTTGTTTTAGAGGATCCGAGGGTAGGTTGGTATATGTAGGTCGGGGACCTACATATGTCGTGTGGTCTGGAATTCCCAGCTAGGTTATAATCGGTTCGAATCGTCGTTGCTCCTCGGTTATGGAGACTCAACTCACTGTTCATCATCGTAGAATTAATAACTAGAACTTGAGGATGGTTTGAGAAGGTGTTGGTTACGAAGTTTCATGATCTCAATGCGGATCGTGTCAGCTTTGTATATGATCTTTATGAAGTTTTAAACGTTGATATAAAGAATTTTGTTAAAAACGCTTTTACGCAAAAGAACCTTGATTATTGCTAAAGCCATACCTTGAATCACATGAGCCTGCATTCCTGTGTTCTTTTAAATTCTTATTTCGATTAAGTCTTGTTGAGTACTTTTGTACTCAGGGTTCGTTGACCCTTGTTGCAGGTGAGGCTCATGAGCAGATCTGTTTTGGATCATGCTGCATGACTGTTGTTTAGTGCGATGACGATAATTAAATGTGTGGCCCTTGGGCAGGGCAGCTTATGTTGTGTGTTTTGTAATATATTATAATGCCACTCCACTACTTTGGTTTGTTTTATTATCGAACTTAGTTGTATGGTTTGAAACAAATGGTTTGTAAACTATGTTATTGTAAGTCTTCCGCTACTTTTACTCTGATGTATCTATTTGAATAAACTGTTGTAATACTACAATGACTCTGTAATGTGATCCTGCTCGGAAATCGTGGATGATTCGGGGTTCCCCGAGGACACCCGACAGTCTTCTTAAGTTACCGGGAACATATGTATAGATGTCAAAGGTCGTTGGACAGTGATAGGTGCATGTGGGCCCTATAATTTAGGAGGTTCTACCATAGGCGCCAGCCCAAGCGTCGGGCATGGCCGAGGGGTCGGGTGAGACAGAGCACCAACCCAGGTGTCGGGCGCCAACCCAAGCGTCGGGCGTGGCTAAGGGGTTAGGCGAGACAGAGCGCCAACCTAGGTGTGGGGCGCCAACCCAAGCGTCGGGCATGGCCGAGGGGTCGGGCGAGAGAGAGCGCCAACCCAGGTGTCGGGCGCCAACCCAAGTGTCGGGCGCGGCCGAGGGGTCGAGCGAGACGGAGCGCCAACCCAGGTGTCGGGCGCCCACCCAAGCGTTGGGCACAGCCGAGGTGTTGGGCGAGACAGAGCTCCAACCCAGGTGTCGGGCGTGGCCGAGGGGTCAGGAGAGACGGAGCACCAACTGAAAGCTCTAGTTTGGGTTTGGTGAATTGATGAAACCCTATGTGCTAATCTAGTTTATCAAGTGATCATGAGATAGGTAGCACTTTCCAAGTGGTGAAGCAAATGAAGATCATGACATGATGATGGTGATGATCAAGTGCTTGGACTTGAAAAGAAGAAAGAGAAAAACAAAAGGCTCAAGGCAAAGGTATAAATGGTAGGAGCCATTTTGTTTTGGTGATCGAGACACTTAGTGAGTGTGCTCACATTTAGGTTCGATAGCCATACTATTAAGAGGGGTGAAACTCGTATCGAAATGCGGTTATCAAAGTGCCACTAGATGCTCTAACTCATTGCATATGCATTTATGATCTAGTGGAGTGCTAACACCCTTGAAAATGTTTTGTGAAAATATGCTAACACATGTGCACAAGGTGATACACTTGGTGGTTGGCACATTTGAGCAAGGGTAAGAAACTTCATCGGCGGAGTGTCCGCCCGTAGAGTGCGGACAGTCTGATGGTGCCACCGGCGCCCTATACAGAAAAGACGGAGGTCACTGTTAGTGACCGGACGCTGGTCACGGTAGGACCAGCGCGTCTGGTCAGTAGTAGCAGAGAAGATGCTGGTGTTGGTCTCTGACCGGACGCTGGAGGGTTGTGTCTGGTCCTACTGACATGGCAACACACAATGAAGAGGGTGACTGACGGAACGCTGGGTGAGTCCGGTCAAGGGTGACCGGACGCGTCCGATCGTGAAAAATCGTCTCTAGATGCTTACTGGAAACGACCGGGCGCTGAGGTCCAGTGTCCGGTCACTTCGAGCAGTGCGTTCGGTCATCACTTGACTATTGGGATCAGGCGCTCAGTATTTGATGAGAGGGTACATGTGGCATACATCGTGCGACCGGACGCTGAGGTCCAGCGTCCGGTCGATCTGACCGGAGCGTCCGGTCACCTCGTGTTGTGCCCAGTGAAGGGGTACAACGGCTCTATTTGTGGGGGCTTCTATTTAGGCCCCATGGCCAGCTCGAGCTACTCTCTTGGCCATTTGCATTGATATAGCAACCTTGTGAGCTTAGCCAAAGCCCTCCCACTCATCTCCATCATTGATTCATCATCTTTGTGAGATTGTGAGTGAATCCAAGTGCATTGCTTGAGTGTTTGCATCTAGAGGCACTTGGTGTTCGTGTTTCACTGCAGGATTCGCTTGTTACTCTTGGTGGTTGCCACCACCTAGATGGCTTGGAGCAGCAAGGATCATCGAGCAGAGGGTGGTGATTGTTTCCGGCTCTGATTGTGCTGATTGTGAGGGGTTCTTGACCTTTCCCCGATGGAGAGCCAAAAGGTACTCTAGTGGATTGCTCGTGGCTTGTGTGATCCTCATCTTGTGTTGGTTGTGTGTCACCCTATTGAGGGTTTGGCGTGTGATGCCAATTAGCGCATGAACCTCCAAGTGATTGAATCGCCACAACGAGGACTAGCTTGCCCACAAGCAAGTGAACCTCGGTAAAAAAATCATTGTGTCATCATTTAATTCTGATGTGATTGGTCTTCATTGGTATTCATTCTTGTGATCGATTGGCTCCTTCCTCGACACGGCAGTACAACCATCTTGCTTACTCTCGTTATATTACCGCAAACTAGTTGTCAAGCTCATTAGTGTAGCTAGTTGTGAGAGCTTGTTAGTTTGGTTAGTGTGGCTCTTTAGTTAGCTTTTGAGAGCACACTAACTTAGTGTTGTGCCATAGCCATTGTTGACAGAATATCATCGGCAGTCCTTCGAGGGGTATCCCATGAAGGTAGATTGATCGGTAGAGGAGCGTGAGATCAAGAACAAGAAGGCAACAGAGACACACGAGTTAGACAGGTTCAGGCCATCAGTATGACGTAATACCCTACTCCTATGGTCTGTTGGTTTGTATTGTCTATCGTCTGATATTGCGTGTGTTTGGAGGGGGTCCCTGCCTACCTTATATAGTCCGGGGAGCAGGGTTACAAGTCGGTTAGATCTAGGAGATAACCGGAAAGTAATAACTAATTACAGGAAACTAGGGATCGTACATATCCTAACAGATCTCATAGTATCTTCATGATATCTTCTAGATGTCTTGCGGGAGGTGCCAAGCAGAGTCGTGCCCCGTAAGGCTTCATCTTATGGGCTAGACTGCCCCTGAGGGCACAGCCCATGTGGTCTGCCGTGGGTATCTGGGGTCGTACCGCCCACAGCTAGTCCCCGAGCGCCTTGTACCCATTGTGCAACACTGTCTTGAGCTTGTCCGAGCAGGTGCGAACATAGCCGAGCAGTTAAACTCATGGTCCGACCACCGTGATGAGTTGCCGAGCAGTTGTGAGCAGTTGCTGAACAGTTGCAAGCAGTTGCCAAGTAGCGTGAACTGTCACCGAGCAGAGTGAACCAAATACGGCTTGCCATAAGGGTGTAAGGAGCTCAAGTTCAGAATAAAAAATTTCCTCACAGTGGACCAAGTGTGCCCACTTAGAGTCCGACCACGAGAAAAGAGATATCCTTCTTCGTCTTCTAAAGGAGCGGAATCTTCCAGAATAAAACAAGCACATTCACCGCAAGGTGAAGTGTGCCCACTTAGTCCCCGAGCCTGATAGTAGATGACGCGGTCATGTGGTGCCAAGGTCAGAAACAGATGAAAAATTAGCGGCCAACCGAGCAAGTAGCCAGTCCCTGGGCGTATCCCCGCAAAGCACGTTCACCACAAGGTGAAGTGTGCCCACTTAGTCCCCGAGCCTGACAGCAGATGACATAGTCATGTGGTGCTAGGGTCAGAAACAGAAGCTAACTTGGAGAAAACAGAATCATGGAGAAAAAACCAGAGTAACAGCTGTACAGTAACAATTACTGAGCCACAACGATCGGCAGAGATGTCGGCGTGCATTGGACAAGCAGCAACAAATTACGGAGATAAATCAGCAATATGGGTGGTGAATACGCTAAGGCCCAGATAACAGCCCACCAAACCACGTCGAAGAATCTAGAGAGGCACAGATTACGGGAACGGTTTCCCAAAATCCCTCGAATGTGAAAAGGGTGGGGAAAGTGCTTTATAACGGCGCCGCCGCAACCCACACTCCCACCTTTGCCATTTCGTCTTCCTCCAAAGCTCTCGCATTTCTAGATTCATAGCCACAGTAGCCTCCACCGCCAAACCCTAATCAGATCTGAGGGATGGCCCCGAAGAAGGGAACCGCCAAATCAAAGAAAACGAGCCCGAAGAAGGTGAGCACCGAAGCCCGGCGGGACGAAGAGTGGGTACCATCACGTATGGGAGAAGTGGAGCTGAACAGATTGGTGGAGGCTAGCGTTCTTCCTGACCGCGCTACCGTCGGATGGTGGTCGGCCCTCGGTGAGCCCTTCCCAACACCTCATACCGACGAAGTGGTGGTATTCAAAGATTACTTGTGGCGTGGGTTGGGATTTCCCGTTCAGCCATTCCTTAGGGATTTGATGGAGCTTTGGGTGGTCAGTTTGTGCAATCTCCATCCAAATACCATTTTACACATCTCTATCTTTATCCATTTCTGTGAGGCATATCTTGGAATCCTCCCCCACTTCAACCTCTTCTGTTACCTATTCTGGTTGAAGAAGAGAGGCGGTGGTGGTTCCAAGGTGGTCAGCGGAGTGTACCTTCAGCTGCGTGATGGGATGGCAGGGGAGTACCTTACTGTGCCACTGAACACATCATTGAAGAACTGGAACACCAGGTGGTTCTACATGAGGCAGAGTGACCTAGCCATCCGCTGCGACCCCGATCACATCCTGGAGAACCAGAGGAGCTGGTCGAAGATGCCAAGAAGCGCTGATATGGAGCAAGTGAAGGAGCTACTTAACTTAATTCAGGGTGTGAAGACCAATGGCAGACTGGTAGCGGTAAGCTTTATAGTGCGTCGCGTTCAGTCCTACAAGGAGAGAGCCCACCCCGCCTTTGAATTCAAGGGTGAAACCGACGGTACCCAGGAGAGGCCAAAGATGCTGTCAAAAGAGGTTGTAGAGGAGCGAGATGCAGAGTTATTCGCTTCGTTTGCCTCTTTCAGCATGTCAGGGTATTCGAAGCCCTTTAACTGCAAGAACCTGCTACCTCAAGTAAAAATCTTAGTGTTTATGTTCCTGATGCTTTTAATCTTTCATCATTCCCTACCATTTGAACTGATTCACCTATGAAAAGATCCACTCGTAGGATAGAGCTGTGTACTTCTCGGGCGTGCCGAGGAGTGAATGACTGAAAGGAGTAGACACCCAGTGGCCGCCACAACCCGAAGAGGAGGAGGTTAGCATCTCATCGGATAGTCCGTCCCCAGTATCGGAGAAAATCTATGGGAAGAGAGCAGCGGCAGACAAGATGGCTTGGAAGAAGAGAAAGACAGCAGGTGCCGCTTCCCTCAAACTTGGTGGCATCTCGCTTGGCGATGACTAGACCACTCGAACACGAAGGACCACGATGTTCGAGTGGTCTGATGACAACAAAGTTTCGACAGCGCGTCCACCAAGCACAAAGGAGCCACCGCACAGCGCTGGCGCGGAAGATCGATCTAGGGGAGACAAAGAAATCCCCGAGCAGCGAATGAGGGAGATTCATGCATAGCAGACGACGGAAGTCCCTATGGTGCAGACAATCGGAGTCCCCGAACAACAAGGGGAGGTGAAGGCGGAGCGACATGTAGAGAGGGTCCCAGAGCGTCAAGTAGAACAGAGGTCTACTATGGAGGAGCGGGAACCTCCCCCCTAGAACACTAAAGCTGACCACACAGTTGTGCCTGGGGGTTCGGGCAGGCACCGCCAGTTCAAGAAGTTGAACCGGCAGACCAAACCGTAAGTATCTTTGTCTTGGAGTGTTACTATGGTTTCTTTAACTTCTATGGCTACTAACGAGCCGATATGATGCAGTGCAAGATCGAGGCCTGTACCCACAGTAGGGGCAACACCGGCTGCTCCTGTCCCGAAGTCCCCGAGTGCTCGTTAGCCGGAGGAAAGGTCAACTACCGCTACCGGCGGTCTTGGCAGTGGCGAACCATTGGCACAAGCAACAGACGTGTCGGCGATGATGCCCGAGGTGACGACAGGAACCGTCGGGCCTTCAGGAGCAGAAGCTGTAGTTGCCGACGATGCGCTGGAGCCTAGGGAAGCAAATCCGACGATGGCTGAGGAGCGAATGGAACCGCCTAAAGCGTCGCTAGGGATGGTCGGACCCACTGTCCGACCTCAAGAGGACGAGGTGGAGGAGATCGAATGTGCCGAACCTCAACTCCAGTCCATCCAGATTATCTACAAACGTGGCGATGAGGTGGTGGTTATCGAGGAGGAAAACACCACTAGGGAGATGAAGAGATTGAAATCCGCCATCGCCGGAGTAATGAAGCAAATCGAGGTTAGTACTGCAACTGAAATGCTCGTATATGGTGATGGAGATCGTAGTTCATCATTAGCATTGTACACTTATAGGGGATAACTTGGACTGCTGAGCAGCGGCACCAACTGATAAAGAGGATGGAGCCCCTCGCCGAGGAGAACGAGAAACTCAGGGAGGCGATGGTTCTCCTGGAGAGGAACTACCAGAGGGCCCGGCACGAGCGAGACCTTGTAGAGTCCAACGCGCGGGACCTAGAATATTAGAAGGGTGTCCTGTCCGAGCAGCTGGCAGCTGAATCCGAGCAGCTAAAGAGCATGTCTAAGCAGCTGGCCACTATGTCCGAGCAACTAAAAAGTGTCTCCGAGGAGTTGGAAAAGAAATGCAAGCATCTCAAAAATGTATCTGAGCAAAAAAAAGGTATGTTGTATTGGCTAATGTACTTTGTATTTGCTGAACAACCATATTTTTGGCGATAATTGTTGTGCTTGTAGGACAAGATGCAGAGCTCGGCCAACTACGCCAGGCCGTCGAGCAAATCCGACAGGAGAAGGCGAAAGAGTCAGAGCGAGCAGAAAAACTGGCCGAGGAGCTGAAAGGTGAATACCTTCTGGTCGGAATTACTATTGGAGTTGTTTTATTGTATGATGGAACTTTGTAACGCTTGCAGGCTATCGTCATAAAGCCAAGGCATAGTTTGATGTGCTGGTGCAGGAAGCCCAGGTCCAAAAGGATAACTTCGACGCTGTAGTCACCGCAATTACACCAGTGCTCGACTGCGTTGACCTAGAATCGGTGCCTCAGCCTGACGGCAGGCGACAATGTTCGGATACCATCATCTAGAGGTGCAAGGCAGCGTGGGAGAACTTCAAGAGCTTCAACCATGACGTCATTATGGCCGCTGCTACCCATGCCCTTGCGGTGGTTTGGTCCCACTACCCAACTATGGATCTTCAGTCGATAAGGGGCGGGTTTGCCGAAGGGCTGAGCGAGGCGGAGAACCTGTAGCTCGAAGATGAGGTGGAAGACGCAGCGAAGATGCTAGCCGACGATATAGACCTATTTGGCGAGACAAGCGGTGATGGCGAAGCTCGGTGATCTGCTCGAAGATTATCGTCTGTAATTTCTAGACAATGTAGTTAGAACGCGCGAAGGCGCAAAAAACACTTATGTACGTGATAAATGTCATAAGGTGCATGTATTATGAAGTTTGCTGGTATTTTGGCGAAAAAAAATCCTCGCAGTTTTAACCATAATGCGATTATACGTAGTATAAGTAGCATTCAAGCAGTTAGTTCTGCTACTGACCCCCATGGCCTTGGCTAGCCCATAGTCCATAACGTCGAGCGTGGAGTCCATGCACGTGTAGGAACAACAAGCGTTACCAAGGAACCGTAGCCGACCACCCATAACGCAGAGCGCAGAGCCCGTGGCACGTGTAGGGAGAGATCAGAGACTGGGTCTTCACCATAGAGAACAAGGTAGAACGTGTGCTGCTCGATGGTTGTTGAAATAACTTGGAGATATACACAGTAGAATTGGCGTTCGAACGCATGGTTCTGAGCTGCGTTCTCGGCCATGGCCAGCCCATAGTCCTTAACGTCGAGCGCGGATCCCGTGGACATGTAGGAGGTACAGGCGCAACCAAGGAACTGCAGCCGACCACCCATAACGCAGAGCGCAGAGCCCATGGCACGTTTTGGTAGGGATCAGAGACTGGGTCGTTTCCATAGAGAACAGAACAAAACGTATGCGGCTCGCTGATCGGCGAAATATCTTGGAGATGTGGAGAAAAATTGTCGGCGATTTGGAGTAAACGTAATTGGTGATTTGGAGAAAATGTGTTCGGCAAAAACATTGGAGATTTGGAGAAAACGAGTTTGGCAAAACCGTTGGAGATTTGGAGAAAATGTGTTCGGCGAAAACGTTGGCGATTTGGAGAAAATGTGCTCGGCGTGTTCGGCGAAAACGTTGGAGATTTGGAGAAAACATGTTCGGTGAAAACATTGGCGATTTGGAGAAAACGTGCTCGTCGTGTTCGGCGAAAATGTTGGAGATTTGGAGACAACGTGTTCGGCAAAAAAGTTGGCGATTTGGAGAAAACATGCTCGTCGTGTTCGGCGATCATGTTTTAAGTTCGTCATGGAGTGGCGTATAGCCCGGCGACCGTAAGTGGCGATTTAAACCGTAATGGAGAAAAAATGGAGACAAATTATGGAGATCAAAACTTTATTCAACAAAAAGTGGAGAGTACATATCTAGGGTGTTTCAGGGATAGAAACGTATGAGGTGCTCGATGTGCCAGGAGTTAGGAACATCGACTCCATCTAAATCACATAAGCGATAGGACCCTGGTTGGGTAATGTTTTTGACGACATAAGGTCCTTCCCAGGGAGAGGAGAGGTTGTGCATCCCTCCGGTTTTTTGCTTTCTTCGGAGAACGAGATCGCCAACAGCAAACGAGCGACCTTTGACGTTGCGGTTGTAGTACCTCCGCAGGCCTTCTAGGTACTTTGCCATGCGAACACAAGTGATTAGGCGCTCTTCCTCGGCCCTGTTGATGTCCTCTGTCCGAACAGCTGCGGCTTGCACTTCAACAAAATTTTCCACCCTAGGTGCTCGGAAGGCAATATCCGTTGGTAGTATGGCTTCTGAACTGTAGACCAAGAAGTATGGAGACACACTGGTGCTGCGACTAGCTTGAGTGCGGAGTCCCCAGACTATAGCTGGTAGCTCCTTGAGCCATCTGCCCGGGAGCTTTTCTTCTTTCTGATATAGTCTCTTTTTAGGGCATCAAGTATCATGTCGTTCACCCGTTCGACCTAGCCGTTGGCTCTAGGATGGGCAATGGAGACGTATTTGATGGAGATGCAATGGTCTTCGTAGAAGTCCCAAAAGTGATGGCCAGTAAATGTAGTTCTGAGGTTGGTGATGATGCTATTCAAGAGACCAAATCTGTGGATGATGTCTTCGAAGAGCTCAACTGCTTTCTTTGCAGTAGCCGAGACGAGCGGTTTATATTCAATCCACTTAGAGAACTTATCGATGGCGATGTATACGTACCGAAAGCCTCCTGGTGCTGGCTTAAAAGGGCCAATCATGTCCAGTAACCAGCATGCAAAGGGCCAAGAAGCCGAGATAGTCTGCAGTGTAGGGTTATGAGGATGCTACGCTAGCCGGAAAACAAAAAAAATCGACCTCATAAACCAGGATCTACTGCTAGTTATAGATCATGGGATTACCACTAGACACGCAGGTGCAGCGAAAGCGACTCGATGTAGTCGTACGCGTCGTAGTAGTGCCATGCTGTTGCAAGGTCGTCCGTATGTCTGTCCCCTTCGTGCGGTTTGTCCTTGCGCTCCAGATGCAGCACCTCCGAGGTATCCACACGTACAGGGAGGAAGCGTCGCGCCTCCAGACTGCTAGGTCCGTGAGGAGCAGCAGGCGCGAGCATAGGATGGGCGGCGGTGGCTACCAAATAGCATGGATCCTAGCCCTGTTGCCCACTCTACTTATTTATAGGCGTCCCTAATGAGCTTCTGAGTTGGAGGCCCATTAGTAACCCTAAGCCTTGTCTAACTCGGATCCAATCTGAATTAGGGTTCTAGCCCCTTAAGCATGCGACCCTATGGGTTCATGCACACATAGACATGGCCTGAGTACTCCTACTCGGCCATTAGTTGATAGTGGCCTCTAGCAAGGCATGTCAACTCCTATGCATACGCAAAGATCATATCAGATGAACCACCACAAAACCATATACTTGTTATTCCCTTGCCTCATGATATTTCGTACAACTCATAGGTTAACACTTAACCCAAGCACGGCCATGCATTTCTTGATCTAATCATTAGAGTGATCCAGTGATATCTCTCTCATATAGGGAGGGGCAAATTCCATCTTGATTGCCTATGTCTCATAGCATGTTTCCCGACAAACCCAAAAAACCACCTTTATAACAACCCTGTTATGGAGTAGCGTTTGATAGTCCCTGAGTAGGTCATTTCACATCTTGAATACATACAACAATCTCAGGTCTAAGGACATAACGTACATGATGTGAATAGAGATAATAACAACATCTCACGTTGGGTCAGTCCAGCCCCATGTCATACATGTGCCCATATTATTAGTTTGACATCTCCATGTCTATGACTTGTGAAACATAGTCATCAACTAATAATGTGCTGATCCATTATTCATGTGTGTCCTCACATGAACTCTGACCAGGGACAACATTAGAATAACCATACAAGTAAAAGAGTTTCACAAACAATTCACATAATTGCTAATCGATACAGGTTGCCTTTAATGGAAATTCAATGAACTCATAATATATCATGGATACAAGGCAATATAATCATCTCTATGATTATCTCTAGGGCATACTCCCAACAATCTCCCACTTGCACTAGAGTTAATCTCTAAGATATCTAATACCCATAGCTCTCATGTGCGCCTCATGCTTAGGCTGTGGAAGAGCCTTTGTCAAAGGATCTGCAACATTCAAATCTGTGTGTATCTTGCACATCTTGATCTCATCTCATCTAACGAACTCTCGAATGAGGTGAAATCTTTGCAATACATGTTTGTTCTTTTGGTGATTCCTTGGCTCCTTAGCCTGCGCAATTGCCCCATTGTTGTCACAAAGTAGATTCAATGGGCTGGACGCATTTGGAAACACACCAAGTTCAATGAGGAACCTCCTCATCCAAACACCTTCCTTCGCAGCTCTAGAAGCTGCAATGTACTCGGCCTCTGCTGTAGAATCGGTCACCGTCTCCTGCTTGGAACTTTTCCAACTTACAGCACCACCATTTATTGTGAACACAAAACCTGATTGAGACTGTGAATCATCCGTGTCAGTTTGGAAGCTAGCATCGGTGTAACCATTTACAACAAGCTCCTCCTCACCTCCATAGATTAGGAACACATCTTTAGTCCTTCTCAAGTACTTAAGAATGTTTTTAACAAGTGTCCAGTGACTCTCTCCTGGATCAGCTTGGTACCTGCTCGCAACACTTAGAGATAATATGTCATCCACATACAAGATCAGAAATACAACAGCGCTCCCACTTTCCTTCTTGTAAACACAAGGTTCTTCTTCATTCTAACGGAAGCCAAACCCTTTGACCACTTCATCAAAATGAATGTTCCAACTCCGAGATGCTTGCTTTAACCCATAAATGGATTTCTGAAGCTTGTAAATTTTTCTAGCATTGTTTGGATCAACAAAACCTTTGGGCTATATCATATACACGTCCTCATCCAAATTTCCATTTAGAAAGGTTGTTTTAACATCCATCTGCCATATCTCATAATCGAAATAAGCAGCTATTGCTAGAATGATCCGGATAGATTTAAGCATCGCTACCGGCGAGAAGGTCTCGTCGTAGTCAATTCCTTGAACTTGCTGAAAACCCTTTGCAACAAGTCGAGCTTTATAGATGTGTGCATTTCCATCCATATCCTTTTTCTTTTTATAGATCCATTTGCACTCTATGGGTCTAACCCCATCAGGCGGGTCAACCAAGTTCCAAACTTGATTGTTTCCCATGGAATCTATCTCGGATCTCATGGCACTTTGCCATTTCTCAGAATCTGGGTCCATCATTGCTTCCTCATAAGTCGTAGGTTCGTCATCGTCTAACAATAACAAATCCCCACACAACTCACGGATTCTTGCTGACCTTCGAGGTTATGGTGGTGTTTCTATTGCCACGGGTATCTCAACTTGTTCTGCTACATTAGCATCACTCATAGAGTCCTTCCCAACTAGCTCATCTTGAACTTCTTCAAGATGCACCTTCTGTCCACTTTTCTCTTTTTTGAGAAACTCTTTCTCTAAGAAAACACCATTCCGAGCAACAAACACTTTGCCCTCTGATCGGTAGTAGAAGTAATACCCTAAAGTTTCCTTCGGATATCCCACAAAAAAGCATTTGTCTGACTTGGGTGTTAGTTTATCTATCATAAGTCGTTTGACATAAACTTCACAACCCCAAATTTTCAGAAAAGACAAACTGGGACTCTTACCAGTCCACATCTCATGTGGTGTCTTAACTACGGACTTAGACGATACCCTATTCAATGTGAAAGCGGTTGTTTCTAGAGCGTATCCCCAAAATGATAACGGTAGGTCTGACTGGCTGATCATAGACTGAACCATGTCCAACAAAGTTCGATTACGTCGCTTGGACATGCCATTTCTCTAAGGCGTTCCAGGTGGCGTAAGCTGTGGAACAATTCCGCAACTCTTTAGATGATTGCTAAACTCGTGGCTCAAATATTTGCCACCATGATCAAATCACAAAGCCTTAATTTTCTTGCCACGTTGATTCTCTACTTCACTCTGAAACTCCTTGAACTTTTCAAATGTCTCAGACTTATGTCTCATTAAGTAGACATAGCCATATCTACTAAAGTCATCAGTGAAGGTTATGAATTATTGGAATCTGCCTCTTGCTGTCGTACTCATTGGTCCGCACACATCAGTATGTATGAGTTCCAGCAAGTCTACCGCCCTCTCAGGAAAACCTGTGAAAGGCATCTTGGTCATCTTGCCCAGCAGGCAAGCCTCACATGTCTCGTATGATTCAAAATCAAACGAAGTTAAAAGCCCATTAGAATGGAGCCTCTTCATGCGATTCTCACTTATATGACCTAAACAACAATGCCACATATAGGTAGGACTTAACTCATTAAGCTGAGGCTTTTTAGCACTTATATTATAGACATGAGCATCTTCAAGATTTAAAATAAATAACCCATTCACAATGGATGCAGAAGCCACAAACATGCCATTTTTAGAGATCACACAACCATTGTCTTTACTCGCAAATGAATAACCATCCTTCATCAAACATGAAAGTGACACAATGTTTCGACTTAAACTAGGAACAAAATAACAATTATTCAACTCCATAATAAATCCTGACAGGAGGTGGAGTTGCATCATCCCGATGTTCAACGCAGCAACTCTTGCATTATTGCCCACGTGGAAATCAACTTCTCCCTTTTCCACGCTTCTACTTCTTATCATTCCCTACATCGTATTGCAAATATGAGCAACCGATCCGGTATCAAATACCCAAGAATTAATATAAGAATTAGCAAGGAAAATGTCCGTAACATAAACAACAAGTGTACAAGCTGCGGGAGTACCTTTACTGCCGCGATCCTTTATGGAATTTAGGTACAGCCTGCAGTTCCTCTTCTAGTGACCTTTCCCACGACAATGAAAGCACTCAGCATCAGCAGGTGGTCTAGCCTTGGGCGTAGGTGGGTTTGGCTTAGAGATCTCATCTTTAGCCTTGCCCTTTTTCTTCTTCCAAGAATTGCCCTGCTTCTTAAACTTAGGCTTGTTTTGGACCGCCATCACATGGCTACTGCCAGCACCTTTCTTGATATCAGTCTCTGTTGTTTTAAGCTACCACATAATTCATTCAAGCCCTTCTCTGCCCCATGCATATGGTAGTTCATGACGAAATTTCCATAGCTGGGTGGAAGAGACGCGAGAATAAAATCAGTAGCTAATTCAGGGCCAATTGGGAAGCCCAGCTTCTCCAACCTCTGAGTGTAACCAATCATTTTGATCACATGTGGCCCAACTGCTGCGCCCTCTGGTAGCTTGGTTTCAGCAAAAGCCTTTGAGACATTGAACCTTTCAGTCCTGGCTTGAGTCTGGAACATATCATTGAGCACCACGATCATATCATGCGCTGCATGGTTATTGTTAAATTGCAACTGTAGATCTGGTTCCATACAAGCAAGCATAAGGCAACTCACTTCAAGATCAGCATCACATGCTCTCTTGTAAGCATTTTTCTCTGCAGCAGGTGTATTATCAGCAGGCTCTTCTGGTAATGGGGTGTCTAGAATTTCTTCCTTTTTCTCAGCCCTCAGAACAATTCTCAGGTTGCGGATCCAATCTGCATAGTTTGTTCCATTCAACTTATCTTTCTCAAGAATTGAACGCAAAATAAATGGTTGATTGCTAGGCGCCATTTGTCTACAACAAAAGTAATGCAAAATACTAAGACAATGTATCCAAGACAGAGTAAACAATATTAAACCTTTAATAGAATCTACTCCCACTAAAATCAATATCCCTCTCTTGAAACTTAGTGATTCAAGACCCACAACTAACAAGTCTACTAGTGAGCTTTAGCATCACCGCTAGAAGACATGGTAGATTGGTAAGCAACTCTTTGCTAATCATATCACATATGACTCTTGTTGTTGGGTAGCATCTCTATGCTTTGGTGCCCAACTACTCATGCTCCAAGGTCCCTAACCGTTAGGATGACCTTGTCCAAGTAACCAACCCTTCTATTGTAAGTATCCGATACGAACCTGTCTAATCAAGGAAAACCAGTGGCACCCTAATTTCATAGATCCACCACCGATTGTACAAGACACATGACAGTGCAAGGTTTGGGGAAGCATTTTAACTTAAACATTGTCGAGGGATCATTCTACTTCACCATCGCATGTAGACAAAAACATTATCGCACGTGAAAGTAGAACATAGTAAGAACGGCATTAACACAGATATGACATGGTATAGCCCATTGTTCCTTTGGGGATCTCCATCTCCATCGAACTGTTCCTCATGATTTTCTCCATCTCCATGATCCATGTATGCCATCCTTCAGTGATGAGTCCACCAAGACTAGCTATCACTAATGCAAGGCAGTGAAGAAAATTACATAGTCGTGGATAGGATCATCACAGTTTGGCACATAGGCCATTACATCAAAATGACAATATCTTTGTGGCTCCAGCCATATTGTCATACTCACGATATGCATGCCATGAATTAATTACATACATGCATCACATACACATAAGGGCTATACCACTCATAAATTCCTGCAAAACAGAGTTAACCGATTCCGACGTCTAATCCTAAAACGCCAAAAACACCATCTTCCCGGCCGTTTTTTGCAAATCTAAATTCAGCGAAACCACCGAAGGGGTGAGAATCGGATGTAAAAAAAATTTCTCTACAATTTTCGTTTAGAGTTCGTCTCAATTTGAGGTCGTATGCAAAAGTTATGGCTGTTTTACCGAACATCATTTTTTTCTTGCACCTCGGGGCCCGGTAGTAGATCCAATCTATCACCGCTGCGCATCACATGCGCTCAGCACTTGACCTAGGTTCGATTTGATCAATTTAATTGATCTCCATCTTGCCATGACTGGATTTACATGTATCACTTAACTCAGATGGCGGAATTCCGACCAGTACGAGTAGATTGTTACAAGACCAACACGGTAAAATCACGACCCATGATCAGAGACTCATCTACAACCGCGCATATCTCCATACGCACTCATCTGAACCTATAACAACGCAGTAACCGGCTCTGATACCACTGTAGGGTTATGAGGATGCTACGCTAGCTGAAAAACAAAAAAAATTTGACCTCATAAACCATGATCTAGGTTCGCGAGGAGCAGCAGGCGTGGGCGTAGGATGGGCGGCGGCGGCTGCCAAATAGCATGGATCCTAGCCCCGTTGCCCACCCTACTTATTTATAGGCGTCCCTAATGAGCTCCCGAGTTGGAGGCCCATTAGTAACCCTAAGCCTTGTCTAACTCGGATCCAATCCAAATTAGGGTTCTAGCCCCTTAAGCGTGCGACCCTATGGGTTCACGCACACATAGACATGGCCCGAGTACTCCTACTCGGCCATTAGTTGATAGCGGCCTCTAGCAAGGCATGTCAACTCCTATGCATACGCAAAGATCATATCAGACGAACCACCACAAAACCACATACTTGTTATTCCCTTGCCTCACGATATTTGGTCCAACTCATAGGTTAACACTTAACCCAAGCATGGCCATGCATTTCTTGATCTAATCATTAGAGTGATCCAATGATATCTCTCTCATATAGAGAGGGACAAATTCCATCTTCATTGTCTATGTCTCATAGCATGTTTCCGACAAACCCGAAAAACCACCTTTATAACTACCCTATTACGGAGTAGCGTTTGATAGTCCCTGAGTAGGTCATTTTCATCTTGAATACATACAACAATCTCAGGTCTAAGGACATAATGTACATGATGTGAATAGAGATAATAACAACATCTCATGTTGGGTCAGTCTAGCCCCATGTCACACATGTGCCCATATTATTAGTTTGACATCTCCATGTCTATGACTTGTGAAACATAGTCATCAACTAATAATGTGCTGATCCATTATTCATGTGTGTCCTCACACGAACTTTGTCCTGGGACAACATTAGAATAACCATACAAGTAAAAGAGTTTCACAAACAATTCACATAATTGCTAATCGATACAGGTTGTCTTTAATGGAAATTCAATGAACTCATAATATATCATGGATACAAGGCAATATAATCATCTCTATGATTATCTCTAGGGCATACTCCCAACATGCAGCTCTTGTGCCGGTATGTGTATTTGCTTGGCAAAAAATTGGCATCCTTCACAACGTCGGACGAGGTCTTCTGCATCGGAGATGGCCGTGGGCCTGTAAAAACCTGCTCGGAAAGCTTTGTCGACCAGTGTTCGTGATGCCGCATGGTTGCCGCAGGAACTAGAGTGAATTTCGACAAGTAACTTCACTCCGTCCTCTTGGGTGATGCATTTTTGCAGAATCCCTTCCCTAGCACTTTTCCTCATCAAGTTGCCGTCCACCAGCACGTAATGTTTGCTTCGACGGGTTAGGCGTTCGGTTTCAATCTTATCGGCGGGTACTTCGGCGCTGGAGAGGTACTTGATGAACTGTTCCCTCCAATCGGCGACCAGCAAAGGTACCATGAGTACCAGCTACTCGGCAGGGGGAACTTCCTGAATTTCCTTTTCATCCTTAATGGATGGCGCTAGAAGATCTTGAACGAAAACCCTCGGTAGGATCGCAGCGCGAGAGGAGCCCAACTTGGACAAGTAATCGGCGATCTGATTTTGGTCACGTACCATGTGGTGGTACTCGATACCGTAGAACTTCCCTTCAATCTTCCTAATTTTGGTGCAATATGCATCCATCTTATTGTTGGAACAAGACCAATCTTTGTTAAGCTGGTTGATGACCAGCACGGAGTCCCCATATACCATGAGGCGTTTGACACCGAGCTCAACAGCTATATAGAGTCCGTGGAGACATGCTTCATATTCGGCGGCGTTGTTGGAGGCCGCGAAGTGTATCCGGAGGATGTATCAGAGCTTATCCTTGGTCGGCGTAATGAATAGAATGCCCACACCAGCACCGTTGATATTAAGGGCGCCATCGAAGTACATCACGTAGTGCTCAGGGCAGGTGGCGGTGATGGGCTCCTAGATCTCGGTCCACTCAGCAACAAAATCAGCGAGCGCCTGAGACTTGATCGTGGGACTGCTTCTGAATTCAATGGAGTAAGTGCTGAGCTTGACAGCCCACTTGATTATACGGCCGTTGTCCTCTTTGTTGTGGAGAATGTCCCCTATAGGGAACTCGGTGACCACGGCGATCTTGTAATACTCGAAGTAATGGTGGAGCTTGTGCGGCGTAATCGAGCGGCGGTGTACAACAACTTCTGGACCTGAGGATAACGAGTCTTGGGCTCGCTAAGAACCTCACTGATGAAATATACTGGACGTTGCACCTTATATGCGTGTCCAACATCCTCACGTTCGACCACAATTGTTTGTCGCGACAACGCGAGAAGTAAGCGCGATATAGATTAGGAGAGTCTCGTGCCGGTCGGGCACCGCCATGATCGAAGGCTTTGTTAGGAACAACTTAAGCTGCTCAAAAGCTACGTCTGCCTCTTCTGACCAGGAAAAGCGCTCGGAGGCCTTGAGGAGTTTGAAGAAAGGTAAACCTTTTTCATCGAGGCGTGATATGAAGCGGCTTAAGGCAGCCATGCAGCCAGTAAGCTTCTGTATATCCTTGACGCATGTTGGCCATTTCATGTTGGTGATGGCGGAAACCTTGTCGGGATTGGGCTCTATGCCTCATGCGCTAACAATGTAGCCCAGGAGTATATCGGATGGAACTCAAAGATGCACTTTGAAGGTTCACTTCCATCGAGATCTTTTAGATTGGCGAACATTTCTTCAAGATCAGTGATAAGATCATTGGCGGTCTTGGACTTGATGACCACATCGTCGATGTAAGCTTCGATGTTGTGGCCAATCTGTTGATCGAGGCACATCTGGATAGCCCATTGATAAGTTGCCCTGGCATTCTTTAGTCTGAAGGACATGGTTGTAACACCCCAAATTTTGCACTTTTAGAAATAGAGTAAAAATGATTTATTCTGTAGTTTTGTGCTCATAAAAACATAGGTAAAAGAAATTTTTTTCTTTAAATTAAAATCCAACATAAGGGTAACAACATGTTTGCGCATACATGCCGTTGCATTGATACTTTTGTGATGAGTGGTTTGGAAAATAAATTCAAATCTCAATCTTTAAAATATTGCTTTCAAGTAGTGGTTTAAAAAGAATTTAAAATTTGCAAAAACAAAAGTTAGATAAGATGCCTTGTTTTTAAAATCTAAGGGCTTGAAAAAGGTTTTGAGACACGTTAGGCGATGCCTCTCTTTCCGGAATCTTTCCCACCTTTTTCGGATTAAATTCATATTTCTTGAGTTTTATCTTTTTCCTTGATCAATGCAAAAGTCTTTTTCGAGAGCTAAACCACTTTGGTTGTGTTCCTTATCCTCATCTATTCCTAGGAATTTTTATGGAATTTTTCGAGCTCGGAGATATTTTTTCGAGCCTAAATAGTAATTCTGATTTTACAGAATTATTTTAATTCGAAAATCAATATTTACTAAAATATCTCGGATTTCCAAAATATCCAAACCCTACGTATATATATATGCTTGGCGTAGCCCTACGCGCAGGATTCCGAAATACAGCCCGCTTTTTCGAGCCGCCACACGTAGCCCATGAGATCGGACGCCAAGTTCTCCACATGGCTAGGTTTTCGCGAACTCTTGGCGAAGCTTTTCCAGCCATCTCGTCCGTTCCTCGCGACAACCGCCACCACTAGAAGGTAGCCCTCTTCGCCCTCTCTCGCCTGTCGTGTCTTCCGTTTCTACTCCATGTCCGCTTTGATGCTTTCCCTAACCGTTTCTTTCTTCCGTGAGCTCCTCCATGGACATCATGTTCATCGCCTTCTCCGCTTCTTGCCACCCGCGCCACCACAGCACCCTCCCGTGTCCCGGATCAGGCTGGCCTGCGCTCTTGCCCCTCGCCTTTCCTTGCCGCGAAAGCACAGCCAGTAGCCACCGCCGCCCGCGTGCGTGCAAGACGCCGCTGCCATTTTGCCGCCAACCAGCCGCCACCGCCCCTCACGGGCCGCGTCGCGCGCACGTGGTCAGGTTACCCTGACGCCGCCAAGAGCCCTCCAGCGGGCCACCGACCAGCCCCGCCGAGTCCCTCCTCTCCTCCGTGAGCAGCAGCATCAAATTTTCATGGCTGCCATGCCACGTCCGTGAGCAAGAAGGCAAGGAAGAAGATGATGCAAATTACAGATTGCCATCGGTTCGCTTAATCTCCGCTGCTTTCTTCGTTTTAAATCCGCTTCAGTTCGCTTCTAGTTGCGTTAGTTTACGTGTCGTCGAGATCTCGCAGTAGAGTTATTAGTTTTTATATCACATGTTTATGAATTTATTTTATTAAAATATTAATTGTGTCTATAATTAATTAATCATTTGATTAATTAAAGTCGATTTAGGTTTTGATGTCGATTCGATTGCACGAGTTTCATCGCAAAGGTGTGATACGTGTTTGCAGCGATGATTAACATATCTCACATCTTGAAATTTATAAGTTGAATATTAATTTGATTAAGGATTATTCAATAACTTGTTAATTAAGAGCAATTTAAGTTCTAATTTCGCTTTTGCACCGGGTTAAGTTGCGCTTTGGTACGTCTTGACGTGAATGATATGTTAGGGGCAATGTTTTTCATGTCACATGGTTTTTCATATATAGCTAAATATTAAATTGGTTAACATGCTTATAATTAGTTTTATAACTAGAAACAATATAGGTTTTGTATTCCTAGTGATTATACATAACTTTATTAATCTGATTAATCAAGAACTTCGGTGCATGTCTTAGATTATAATTAGTTGAATGTTGCATATGTGTTAAGTATGAATAGATGCCCTCACATGATTTATGTTTTAATTTATAGATGTTTAAATGACTAAAAGTATATATATAATCTTTTATAATTATAAAATATAACGATGCCAACATTAATGCTTTTTTTATTATGACTTGCTTAGATCAATTATGAGACATAATATAATTGTTCTATTAGTTGCTCTCACATGTTCTATATTTCTAAAGTAAAGTTTAAATACTTTATATAATATGAGATATGTTGATTAATAAAATATGATTAATTAGTGACATAAACATGTATGTCTTTAAATTGTAAATTGCCAACTTTAAATGTGACATATATACTTTGAATATATATACTCTCATTTGTTATTATATTTCAATTTAATTTGCATAAATGATATCAAGATATTTATCATTGAGATATGATTAATTTATCTTAGTTTTCTAAATCTAATAACTCAAGTATAAAATGACTTAACTCAATTTTAGATATTTCCCTAAGATATCTTATACATGTTTTATGATCATTAAAATAGATAAAGCATATAGTTTTCTTTCCAACGTAAATCCTTCTCGACGGATGTTTTACTCGCTTTTACCGTAGCTCTGATTAGTGTGCCTTTTCAAGGTGTGTGTGATCGTAGCAATGCGTAGATTAGATTTCGAATCTTTTCATTGATTGGTGTATTGTTCTAATCTAGTATGTTTTGCTATGCATGCTTGTTCGGATGCTTGTGTGGTGCTTTTCGGTCTTGTCCAATCGGTGAGTTTTATGCTGGTGATCTATAAGAAGTTGGAGAAGAAGAAGAAGAAGAAGAAAACGTTGAAGATTAAAGCTACCAAGGATCGGTGTCTCAAGGCAAGTATAGCTTGGGTTTTTCTTCGTGACCATGATCTTGAAACTTGATTAATAATTGAGCTATAAACTATAAAAGATGACTTGTTAGCAACAACAGGAGGTTTAATTCCCTCTCCACAGGTCTCATTTGTAAGTGATCATCCGGACTTACAAAGATGCAATTGGTGAGGGCTATATGGCTCTGGCTCTAGTTGCTTGGGAGACCTTTTCTAGCGAGCTTAGAGGATCTCAAGAGTTGGGTATAGGACAGCCTCGTCTCTGTTGTGCCTTGCTATGGAAGCGCCTTTTAATGGAAGGGGGGTTCCTATATCCGATGACCTGCTACTTTCCAGTTAGACGAACTTCTCGAAAGCGACTTTATATGATTTCCGATGTTTGGACCTTGCAAACCCATACATTTGGAAATCATGACTCACGATGAAAGTGTACACTCTCACAGCAGAGTTTAATAAATCGATATATCGTACCGTGCTCACGCGGTCACGAGCTGCCAAGGGATTCTTACGCCAAAGATGAGCACTTGTTTAATTATGCTTAACTCGAGTTGTTTTGAGCTATTTATTATTCAATTACACTTGATCATGTGGTTATGGATTACACTACCTTGTGGCTATATTTGTTGAGTTCGACATGGACTCACTCTGCTATTTCCCACACCTCGGAGAAGTTTAGGCTTGTGATCAACCACATCAGTTGGATCCAAAGGAGTGGAGTCTACACCCGGAGATCGGAGTTGTCTATCTCGCTGATTGCTTTCTAAGGTTATCTCTTTTGCTAAGTTCGCTATTTACTAAGCATTGTGAATTGATACTGCCCTTCATTTGTAGCTATATGTGAGGTTTGATTACCAGGGCTCACATATGGTGTGCATTCGGCTTTGTCCTTGAAACCGGGTGTTACAATGGTGGTATAGCAATATGCACCGAAGGGCATGATGAATGATGTCTTGATCTGATCTTCTTTCTTGAGGGAGATCTAGTGGTATCCGGAGTAACAATCAAGGAATGAAAGCAGTTCGTAGCCTGCGGTGGAGTCTACAACCTCGTCTATCTAAGGCACACCGAAGGGGTCTTTAGGCAGTGTTTGTTAAGATCAGTGTAATCAACGCACATTCTTCATTCTTTATTCTTTTTTCAAACGAGAACAGGGTTTGCTAACCACTTAGGATGATACACTTCTTTTATAAATCCGGCAGCTAAGAGCCGTTTTATTTCTACCCTAATAGCCTCCTTCTTGTCTAGCGCGAATCGGCAAAGTTTCTACTTGATCTGTTTGGCCTTCGGCGAGACATTCAAGGAGTGCTTGATCTTCTCTCATGGTACCCCAGGCATGTCTGCAGGTTTCTAAGCAAACATGTTGGCATTGGCACGTAGGAAGAAGATGAGCATGCCTTCCTATTTGGGGTCAAGGTGAGCCCCAATCTTCACGGTCTTGGAGGGGTCCTCGAGCCCGAGGCCGACCTCCTTCACTTCCTTGGACTTGGCGGAGGCACGGGGAGGTTCTAGCTCTGGTATCTCCATGTTGTTGGCTGGCAAGATTTTGGCTTCAAAGTGACCATCTCTGCCATCTGGATGGAGAGGCTCGGTAGCCGGCGAGAGAGCGAGACTCTCTGTCTCTGCAGCATAGGCGATGGAGAGGTTGGCCCGTAGGGCCAGAACTCCTATGGGCAAAGGCTTCTTCAGCACCAGATACGTGTAGTGTGGTATAGCCATGAACTTGGCCAGAGCTGGCTGACCAAGTATGGCATGGTAGGCGGTGTTGAAATCAGCGACGTAGAAGTTAATGTGCTCGACGCGGTAGTTGCTTGCCATGCCAAACTATACTGGTAGCGTGATCTCTCCACGCAGTTTGGATGCCTGTCGGGTACCACACCCCAAAAGGAGGAATCGAGGAGGTCGTTAGATCCGCTAATTCGAGGCCCAACTCCTTTAGGGCTCCGATGAGCACTTTTCGAACAACACCTTTTGGGCCAGTTCATGCCGAGGACAAGGGGAAACGCCCTATGTAGGGAATGTCCGCCTTCGGTCATCCCTCTCAAGGTGATGGGAACCTCGGACCATGGGTGATAGGCGGGGTTGTTGACAACGTCCTCTGTGATGATGTTGAGCACCCATCGAGCAAGGCGTAGCTTGCGCCCCTTCTCGCTCTCGGTGGAGGCAAGGCCCCGAAGATGGTGGCGACCACCTTGTTGTGGTCTAGAAGGCATTGCCATTGCCCCTGTGGTCGGCGACCTCGACTCCATCATTAGCGTCGTCGTCCGACTTTTTTCCGAATTTCTTAGCTAAACCGAGGCGGTCCTTCATTTTGTGCTTGGCATTCTTGTGGAGAGGGCACGGGCCGTCGAGGATCTTCCTGTACTACTCGTCATAGTTGCGCTTGGTGTGAGGTTCGTTGATGGCAGCGACGATGTGGTCTCGCCAATGCGGTGGCAATTTTGGCGGACTTTGGTCCCTTCTTGCGATCTCGACCCATTTGTTATAAGGATAACTACGGTCGTCGAAGCGGTGACGCCTGTGGCGTCGGTCGGCGGGGCGGTTGTCATACCGACATGTTGGGCGTTGGGTGCCGCATCCTCGTTGAAGCGCACCTCGGCCTCCTCAAAGATCGGCGATCGGCGTCTTGGTTGGCGGTTGTGATCATCTCACCGATCCTAGTAGGTGGCTTATGGGTTGAACTTGGGCGGAGCTCGTGGTGGTGGAGTCCTCGGATGAAAGGCGGTGATGACCTCGGCTTCCATGATGTTGGGGATAGAGTTCCTCATCTCGAAAAGCATCGGATGTAGCTATGGAGGAGCTCGGATGGCTTCGATTGATGCGATTCAGTCATGCTTGGTGCCCGGCCGAGTGCACGAGCCATGTAGTTATCGGTGAAGACTTTTTTCAACTCCTCCCATGATCCGATGGAGTCCGAGGCAAGGCTGGTAAACCAGCTCATGGTGGCGGGCGTTAGCATGACAGGAAGATAGTTTGCCATGATGTTGGAGTCTCCTCCCGTGGCACGACGATGATGGCGTGAGCCTATAGCCACTATGTCGAGTTCATCCTTCCCTCGTGAGGCTCGACCCCGATGATCTTGAAACCACGAGGCCACTAAAGCGTTCGGTGTCCTTTGTAAATGTCGAGAGGCCCCTCGGTGTTTGTCGGTGCCGTCGTCCAGGTGGTGTTGCCACCGATGAGTGGCTCGGCAATTTGAGTTTGGGTTATCATACTCTTGTTCGTACTCCCTAACGGTGGATTTCATTTTCACGGCGACCAGGATCGACGTTCGTCGATACGCCATCGTGCATCTCGGTGATTGTTGAGGTGCACCGGGCGTCTGGTCCGACCTCCTAGTCATGTTGGCGGTGATGTTTGGCACGATCGCGCTAAGCTCCACCTTGGAGGGCTGCCTATCATCATGGTGCTGGTCGGTGAAGCGACTTTGGCGGCGATCGGTCCTTGTGGCAATTGATCGGCGGATCAAAGTGGTGGAGTATGAGGGTCTCGATCTGGCGGATCTCATTGACCTAACGATTACCTTTGCTTTGAGCATGGCGGTGACCTTAGCAAGCTCGGGCATCTCACGGGAGGTGGGCGAGCTCGTTGGTGGCTACTGCGAGATTAGGCGCTTGGAGTCCTCGAAAATATTGTGTCCATCAACGCAGAAACTCTTCATCGAGGTTGCGGCTGAGTGGTCTCCCTCTGAGTCGAAAGCTGCTTGGCCATCATGAGGCGTGCTCATTTGCTCTCGGTGTTGTGCACGGTTGACATTCTAGTTCTCACGACGCATTCTCCCCTCGGCCCCACCGTTCGAGGGGGACTATCGGACGCCGACGTTGAAGATTGCGCCACCACGGAAAGGAGGAGAGGAAATTGTTCATGGAGGTTTCGGGTGAGGGTCTCTATAGAGTCTTGGGACTCGAAGTGCAGGTTCTCCTCCGGGATGGTGTGGAGGGATGCCCCAGAGCACCGGCCGACATGGAGCATGTTGATAGATGGCGAGGCCGGTCGTGAAAGGATGGCGTCTTCCACTGGCCGCAAATTTGCCCCTTAGGGCAACTTGGAAGTGGCAATGCGGTTGGTGAGCCTAAAGGGTGAGAGCCAAAATTCCTAGAGTCTTCCGGCAGCCTCAAGCAGATCTAGATCGGTGGGTGGTTGGCGCTAAACGAGGGTGTCCAGCCGGATTCAAGTGATGGAGAGGCAATCAGCGAAGCTTGTGACCAACCTGATCGATGGATGCGATCGATTATCGGCTGATTGATCCGCCTCCTCTGGTAGCGAGGAAGCGGTGACAAGTTGTTGATGAAGGTGACCTCGGAAGTGGTTCCTAGATCAGATCTGCGATCGTGGGGTGCAAGGGTGATCGGCCGCAGAATCGATCTACACGGCTCAAGGAGCTCTCCGACCCGTCAACGTGGCTGATGATCCACGAGATCGATCCGACCGTGAAGATCTGGCTAGGCTACAGGGGAGGACGAAGAGCCTACGAAAAAAGTCATCTTGTTCAACAAGGAAAACAGCACGCAAGCCCCTACCTGGCGCTCCAACTGTCGATAGAATATCATCGGCAGTCCTCCGAGGGGTATCCTATGAAGGTAGATTGATCGACCAGAGGAGCGTGAGATCAAGAACAAGAAGGCAACAGACACACGAGTTAGACAGTTCGGTAGTCGTGAAGATGATGTAATACCTTTACTCTGTGGTCTATTGGTTTGTATTGACTATCGTCGATATTCACGTGTGTTTGAAGGGGTCCCTACCCGCCTTATATATAGTCCTGGGGAGCAGGGGTTACAAATCGGTTAGATCTAGGAGATAACCGGAAAGTAATAACTAATTATAGGAAACTAGGGATCGGTATATATCCTAACAAGATCTTGTAGTATCTTGAGGATATCTTCTAGATGTCTTCAAGGGAGGCGCCCGAGCAAAGTCGTGCCTCCATATTTTGCCTTATATGGGCTGGACCACCCACAGGTGCAGCCCCATGTGGTCTCACTGTGGGTATCGGGGTCATACCCCCATGTACCATTGTGTGGTGAGAAACAATAGAAACTAGAATTGTGGTAGGTGGCTTACAATTTTAGTAGGCTAGCGTAACACTTTCTTCGCCTCATAATTTTCTAACGGTTTGTTAAGTGTTGTTGTAGAGATTTTAATAGGCTATTCACCCCCCCTCTAGCCATTAGGACCTTTCAAGTGCTATTGGAGCGAGGTCACCATGATTTGAGGCTTAACAACTTTTCGTGTTGTAGCACCCAGTTTTAAAGACAAAACCAGATATACACACTATATGTGAGCCCGGAAGTCAAATCTCACATATAGCCACAAATTAGGGTAATATCAAGAGACAATACTTATTACATAACGTATTAGTAAAAAAGAAAATAACCTCGGAGTAAAACGGCAGTGAAAGTTGACTCCGATCTTACAATGAAGACTCTAGAATCCACAGACGATCAATCGGTTGTTGACCACAAGCCCTAACTCCTCCAAACCAGCAATGGTACCCATCCGAGATTTTTATCCAAAGTATAGAAAAAATAAAGCAAGCGTAAGTACATGTCGTACTTAACAATTATATCATGGGGGTTCCTTGAGGCTCAAAAGAGGTCGACCTTTGGTTTCTGCGATTAGCTTTAACAGGTCATCTTTTAAGCAATTGAGTGGCAAAAATTTATCATTCCCATAAACACATGATCAGTAATCATGAATAATGTATAGCATAAACAATTGATCATTAGTATAATTATCCATTAGTGATCATCTCTATTCCATAAGGGTCCAAGGCGCTCCAGTAATAAAAGTGAGCACGGTGTTATATGATTTTACACTACCTGCGAGAGGTTGTACATGTTCACCGTGAGTCGTGATTTACTCTTTCACCCAGGGTGATCAGCCCTTGACCCACTACCAAGGAAGGTCACGGGGTTCACTATGAAGCCTTTCAAAAGAATTATTTATCTAACAAGTTAGGGCCGCTAGGCGTGTGGCCCCTCTCTAGGAGTGGCAGCGTGGGCATCAACAACAGTGCACACACTTCCAAGAGCAAAGGAAACATACCTGTGGCCTTAAAGGTAACCACTAACAAGCTAGAAAAGATCCTCATATCTGAGCTAAAGCCCGAGTATATAGCCCTCTCACAACTGTCTTTGCCTTCAAGTCCCGGATGATAAACTACAGATAAGCCCTTAGGGAGAGGAATCAAGCATATAAACACTCCAGCCCCTGTTTCTGTATGTTACTAAAAGTCATATTTAATGTTTTTATTGCATATACCATTAGTCAAGTTACAAGATCATGGTTTTAATTAAGCACTAGCAAAACTACCCAATGCAATATCCCAAAGGTTTCAAGGTGCAAGATATCAAATATCTAGGATATCCTTAATGGTAACCTAGGAAGACACATGCAATATGAATTTAGTGATTAAATGAATAGGTAACAAGGATGGTCCCATGCTATACTTGCCTTTAACTTGCTTTTCCCCAAAGCAATATGTTCAAAAGCCTTTAGTATTCAACTTTCAATCTTACGCCTCAATTCTAAACTTTTAGACTTCAGAGCGACTTACATAATCACCAATGTAAACCTCAAGCAGATTGATTTGAACCATATATCACCACACAAACATCCATACATGGCATACAAACAAGAATATATGAGAACAATACACCAACCAATAAAATAAGCATAACGGCGTATCGCTTAACAACACACAAGCGCAAAAGACACTTTATATGCGATTCAACGTAAAAGCGACTATCAAGGATTTTCGATGCAAACGGAATTATAAAACCTATCCATTTAACTTATTTTAACTATAGAAACACATGTAAATATTTTCATTAACTTGATTCATTGTTAAGAAAGAAACGTAGTATAAAACCTATTTTGCCTTTATATTCAAAAGCGATGCAAGTGATAGTATTAATACAATTAACTTTTAACTACTAAAACATTTGAGTAACATGAGAACCACTAATGCCACTGTAGAACACGTTGAAACACAAAATGCTAGCGACAAGAACGGCTCGATACTTTCGGTTAAAAGAAACCACTATCAAAAAGATTTATATTATATTATAAAAGAAACAACTACGGGCTTGTTTTAGATTAGCTAAGAAAAAATCTATATGAGCAAAATTGATTTATATTAATCACAACATATTTAGTTTTAAAAATCGAAAGTAAAGCTAATCATATATTATTTATAAAGTTATCACATAACAATTAAACTTTACCTTCCTTAGGAATTAAGCATGTACGCATCTACTTTCGTACTTATCACATATGTATCTTGTTACATTAATCAAATTATATTCTAGAAACACTTTTAAGTTAACAATTAATCATATTAACTTTTTAGGTATAAATCATCAAAGTTAAGCACCTATATTGCTTTTAATTCCAACCTATGTGCAAATATACTAATCAATTTAATATTTAGCTATATGTGAAAAACATGTGACATGAAAAACATTGCCCTAACATATAGTTCACGTCGTAGACGAACCAAACGCAGCAAATAAAAACGGTGCAAACCCAGAATTAGAACTTAAAATTGCTTTTAAGTAAAAAGCAAAGTAGAGCAATAATATTAACCAACTAAGATTTATGTTGAAAACCATAAACATGGACATGGTGCATAGGATACAACGTTGTAAACAACAGCGGATGGAAAGCGGAATTAAAATCTAGATTGATTTTAGTTGGTGTAAAGGCCCTAGCAATCGCTCTGGTTTGCGGAAATTTGGTCCCATGGAGTGTCTCAGCGCTTCAACGCTCCCTCATTAAAAGGTAATGTTCATTTATTTATCTATACATGGTTACAAGCCCTATCTTACGTACTATACGTTGATAAATACTGCTAGTACATGGCTTTATATATGATAGTACCTAAACACTAGTGATATATATAAATTATATATCGAAAGTTCCATATATCGGTGTATAAATATTGTAATGTAGGCATCTCAAAGTCAGAGATTTGAGAAAATCTTATGATTGTAATTGATGACGAATCATCATTAACACGTATCAAACGTTGTGATGCAACTAAGCGTAATTGAAACCGAATTAAAACCTAAATCGATTTTCTTAAAACGATTAATTAATTATAGCACAATTAATATTTTAATAAAATAAATTCATAAACATGTGACATATAAACTAATAACTCTCTTTTGCATAGATCTACGACACGCAAACTAACATAGAATCGAACGATCTAAAAGCGGAGCTAAAATGATTAAACGACGAGGATTAACACTAGGATGGCAAAATCGTAATAAAGGTCATCTTCTACCTTTGTTGCTCACGCATCTGAGCGGCCCATGGAAGATCTCTGGTGTTGCTTTAGCGAGAGGAGCCGGCGATGAAGGCAGGGCCTCGGCAGCGTGAGGCTCATCTGCTCGCCCTGGCGGCTGGCAGCGACCAGGCGGCGCGTGAGGCCACGGCAGCTGAAGCTGCTTTCCTGCCCGCACCAGCGCGCGCAGCCAATCGTCTCGGCCATGGGCTGACGGCGGTGCTTACTCGCTCAAGGAGGAACGCAGTAGGGAGTCCAACCCCGGCAGGCGTGCGGCCCACAAGGCCCGAGCTGGCCGATGTCGATGTGAGCACGGCTGGTAAGCGTAGACGGGCTCACTGCGTCGGAAGATGGCTGAAAGCACCCGAACACGTCGGGGACCATGGTGGAGCTCGCCGGAAACATGACCGAAAAGGAAAACGAAAGGAAAAAGGTCAACAGTGATGGATTTGAGAAAGAAGGACACCACGGAAGAGAACGAACGGAGATCTATCTTGTGGTGGTGGTGAGCATCATGAACGACGGTTTTTGGCGGAAAAAGCTCACCGGAAATTCAATGAAACCTAGGCTATGGAGAACTTGAGCGTCCGATCTGGGGCTACGAGTGGTACTTCAAAAAAGTCAGATACTCTGAATCCTCACTGTCGAGGGCTACATGCTTTATATATATATATACATAGGGTTTGGAAATTTTGGAAAGTAAAGATATTTATTAATTATTGATTTTCGGAATTAAAATAATTCTGAAAAATCGAATTCTTATTTAGGCTCGAAAATATCTACGACTCAAAAAATTCCATAAAAATTTCTAAAGATAGATAGAAGGATAAGAACACAACCAGTATTTTTAGCTCGAAAAAGACTTTTGGATTGATCGAGGAAAAAGACAAAGCTTCAAGAAATAGGAGTTTAATCCAAAAAAATTCGAAAAGTTTTCGAGAAGAGAGGCGTAATTCTAATGCTGCCTTAAAACCTTTTCCAAGCCTTTAGATTTTTGAAAACAAAGCATCTTATCTAACTTTTTTATTTTTGCAAGTTTTCCAATTTCTTTTTAAACCACTACTTGAAAATAATATTTTGAAGATTGAGATTTGAA